>BQNB010055749.1:21975-37093 GCA_026074375.1 Tanacetum coccineum
TAGGGAAGAGGATGACTTGTCCCAGCCATGGGTATGTGAGGAAGTAGATCCTTTCACACCTAGAATCCGTTACTTCGACTTCCCAAAAACAAGGATGCCCAGCCATATCAAGACATATGACGGAAGCGAAGATCCGGAGGATTATTTGAAAATCTTCCAGGCAGTAGCAAATATAGAACGATGGGTCATGCCAACATGGTGCCACACGTTTAACTCTACGCTGACGGGAAACGCGAGAGTATGGTTTGGTGACCTTCCGCCTGAATCAATAGATAGTTATGATGATCTGAAGAAAGCATTTTTGGAAAATTATCTCCAACAGAAGAAATGTATTAAAGATCCCATAGAAATCCATAACATCAAACAGCGGGAGGGAGAGTCTAAGGAAGAATTTGTGAAAAGATATAAACTAGAAAGCAGGAATGTCAAGGGGGATCCAGAATGCATGAGAATCTCCGGGTTCGTGCATGGAATTACAAACCCTTAGCTCATCAAACGTCTCCATGACAAAATCCCGAAAACAGTTGATGAAATGATGAGAGTTACCACATCTTTCCTCGGGGGGGAGGTGGCAGCCTCAAATCACGAACGGAAGAAAACATTTCCACCATGGAAACAGCATGAAGGCAGCCAAAAGCAAAATTTCAAAAAAGAAGGTTTCCGGAATCAACAAAGGTCGGAAATGAAGCATGATCGGTTTTCCTTACTCACAAAAACCCCCAAAGAAATTTTCACTTTAGACAAAGTAAAATTCAAAGCTCCGCCACCGATGACAACCCCGGTTGAGAAACGGAACCATGCAAAATTCTACGAGTTTCATTGTGAAGTGGGGCATAACACAGACGGATGTATGCACATGAAGAAGCAGATTGAGGAAATGCTAAAAGCAGGAAAGCTGTCACATTTGATTAAAGAACTAAAATAAAACAACGGAAAGGAACAACCTAAGGTGGTAAAGAAAGGAGAAACTTTCGGGAAGGATAAAGCATTAGCTATCCTAATGGTCCACCCCTGGGAAATGGTGGCTAGACAAAGGATTACACAGAGTTTCTCTCCTAATCCAGATATCTTTTTTTCACCCCTAGGGGAAGATGAATGAACGGAAGGCCCAATGATCATAGAGGCGGAAATAGGAGGCCACTGCGTACACCGTATGTATGTGGACGGTGGATCAGCCTCGGAAATTTTGTATGATCACTGCTTTAGCCGACTCCGTCCGTAAATTAAAAAATAATTGATACCAGCCACTACTCCTTTGATCAGATTCAGTGGTGAAATAATATGGCCAATAGGGCAAATACAATTGTTGGATAAGATTAGAGATGAAGAACACTTTGCTTCGCCCTGGATGAATTTCATGGTTGTAAGATCATCGTCTCCATACAATGGAATTATTGGAAGACCACGAGTCAAGAAATTGCAAGCAGTTCCGTCAACAGCTCACGAAATATTAAAGATCCCGGTGGAAGGGGGAGGGATTACCCTAAAGAGTAGCAAGTTAGTTCCGCTGGAATGCGCGGTGGTCTCCGAACCTGAAGGAGCCCCGTCAGCTACCAAACTAATAATAAAAGAAAGAATCAAAGTAGCAGTAAACCCAGAATAACTGGAACAAACAGTAATGATTGGTTATACCCTCACAGAGGAAGGCCGCAACAAGTTGTGTGGACTACTCCAGCGTAACTTGGACATTTTTGCTTAGAAGCATGCGGATATGACTGGCGTCCCAAGACACATGGCGGAGCATCGCCTAAACGTGCGGGAGGGATGTTCTCCAGTTATACAAAAGAAAAGAGGGTAAGCGGCTGATAGAAACCAGGCAGTACAAGAGGAAGTTGGGAAACTCGTGAAGGCAGGAATAATGAAGAAAGTACACTACCATGACTGGCTGTCCAACCCAGTGATGGTAAAAAAACATGATGACAGTTGGAGGATGTGCGTCGATTTCAAAGATCTAAACAAAGCATGCCCAAAAGACGGTTATCCGCTACTGGAAATCGACTGGAAGGTGGAATCCTTGTGCGAATTCCCTTTCAAATGCTTTTTAGACGCATATAAGGGCTATCATCAAATACAAATGGCAAAGGAAGATGAATAAAAACCCGCATTCATCACAAGCCAAGGAATATTCTGCTATACGAAAATGCCTTTTGGTCTGAGGAATGCTGGGCAACCTATCAACGTCTAGTGGATAAAGAGTTCCATAAACTAATTGGCAGAAATCTGGAAGTGTACGTAGATGACCTTGTCATCAAAAGCCGCACGATAGTCAGAGACATAAAAGAAACATTTAAAACTCTACGGGAAATTAACATGAAACTAAACCCTAAAAAGTGTACCTTTAGGGTGGAAGAAGGAATGTTCTTAGGATACAAAGTCAACTCTAAGGGGCTGAAAGTGTGCCCAGATAACGTGGACGTTGTGCTAAGTCTCACATCCCCAAAATGTCTAAAGGACGTGCAAAAGCTAAATGGAAAACTCGCAAGCATGAATAAGTTCTTGGCCAAATCAACAGAGAAGTCACTACCGTTCTTTAAAACTTTGAAAAAAACCACGAAGAAAAGTGATTTCCATTGGACAACGAAAGCGGAAGAGGTGTTTAAGCAAATGAAACAGCTAATAGCTGAGCTCCCTATGCTAACGGCACCAATGGAAAAGGAAGAGCTTATTGTTTACTTGGCCGCAGCAAAAGAGACAGTAAGCGCAGTCCTGATGACAGAAAGGGAAGCTAAACAGATGCCCATCTACTTTGTTAGCAGGGCATTAAGAGGTCCGGAACTAAACTACACGTCGATGGAAAAGTTGGTGTTGGCCTTAGTACATGCTAGTAAGCGCCTAAAAATGTACTTTTAGGCACATCCAATAATAGTAATCACGGACCATCTTATACGGCAGATACTATCAAAACCGGAAGTAGCAGGAAGGCTACAGAAGTGGAGCATTGAATTAGGAGAATATGCAATACATTACAAGCCTAGAGTATCAGTCAAAGGGCAGATATTAGCAGACTTCATAGTCGAAAGACCAAAAGAGGACTCTCCGAATACTTTGATAGAAGAGGAAGAGGAGCTCCCTGAACCATGGAATTTGTTTACAGACGGATCCTCCTGCACGGATAGTTCAGAAGCAAGACTAATACTCACAAACTTAGAAGGGATGGAGTTCACTTACGCCTTAAGGTTCAGGTTTGATGTAACAAACAACGAAGCAGAATATGAAGCTTTGATTGCTGGACTAAGGATAGCGGAACAAATGGGTGTGAAAAACCTTCAAGCAAATGTGGATTCACACTTAGTGGCCAATCAAGTGAACGGAACGTATGTTGCAAAGGAGGCCGACATGGTCCATTACCTGGAAAAAGTAAAATCACTTACAGGCGGCTTCAAGGCGTTCACAATTAAGCAAATCCCCAGAAGCGAAAACAAAAAAGCTGATGCTCTAAGCAAAATAGCTTCTAAAAGTTTTGCGCACTTAAGTAAGCAAGTACTAGTTGAAGAATTAAAAGAAAAGTCCATCAGTGAAGTAGAAGTATTAACGGTGGTAGAAGAAGAAGGAGACACCTGGATGACTCCTATTTACAAATACCCTGCGGAAGAAACCCTACCAGCGGATATGAAGAAAGCAAGGGCAATAAAACGCAAGTCATGGCGGTTTACCGTTATTAATGGGATCCTATACAAGAAATCTTTTCTCAGCCCATGGCTAAGGTGTATAGGGCCACTTCAAGCCAACTATGTTCTAAGAGAGATACATGAAGGATCTTGTCGCATGCATGCAGGCACACGATCCGTCGTGGCCAAAGCCTTGCGGACCGGGTACTATTGGCCTACCATCTACAGAGACGCAAGAACGTTAATAAGAGCATATCAAGATTGTTAAGTTCATAAACCCATCCTAAGGAATCCGCAGCAGAAGCTGACCCCAATTACATCTCCATGGCCATTTTACAAATGGGGAATTGACATAGCCGGGCCTTTTCCGAAAGGACCAGGGAAAGTCAAATTCTTAATAGTAGCTATGAATTACTTCACAAAATGGATTAAAGCAAAACCGGTCGCAACCATCACTAGCAATCAGATCAAAAAATTCGTGTGGGATAACATTGTTTGCAGGTTCGGACTTCCTGGAGAAATTATCTCATACAATGGAAAATAATTCCGAGATGATCCATTTAAGGACTGGTGCGAGAAACTATGTATCAATCAGCATTTTGCCTCTGTAAAACATCGGCAGACTAATGGACTTGTAGAAAGAGCGAATCGCAGCTTAGGTAAAGGAATAAAAGCAAGGTTGGAAGCAAGAAGCAAAAACTGGATGGAAGAACTCCCTCATGTTCTATGGGCACACCGCACAATGATAAAATCTAGCAACGGAGACACCCTGTTCTCATTAACATACGGAACGGAGGCAGTCATTCCAGCAGAGATAGGCATGCCTACAATCAGAACAACGAAAGTGGACCTGGTACAAAACAATGAAGCTTTAGAAATCAACCTCGATCTCTTGGAAGAAAGAAGGGAGGAAGCAGAAATATGAGAAGCTAAGAGTAAAGCAAAAATAGAAAAATACTATAATGCAAAAGTTTGAAATACAAGCTTTAAACCAGAAGATCTCGTATACAGCAACAACGATGCAAGCCGAGCAGAAGACACAGGAAAGCTAGGCCCCAAGTGGGAAGGACCGTACGAGGTAACAGAAGCACTTGGAAAGGGAGCATATAAGTTAAGAGACCGTGACGGAAACCAACTTCCGCGGACTTGGAACATCAGCAACCTCAAGAAGTGTTATGTTCACAAAATGTAAGCAACTCACCCATGCGGACTCCGCAGTGGGTGTAATGCACTTCAATTTATGTTATTTTATGCATTGTAATGTTGTGGGGTGGCTGTTGTAGTGTAATGTGGTTTTGTGGGTTTGTGGGAGGGTTATTATGGGGTTTTGTTTTGTGTATAGTTGGGGGTTTGGGGTTTTGGGATGGGTTTGATGCAATTGGGTTGATATTGGTTTATGTTGGTGGTGGATTTGTGGTGGGTCTGGGGGTATGTGTGGGTGTGGGGTGGTGTTATTATTGAGTTGATTGGGAGTTTGGTGGGGGCTTGGTGTTGGGGGAGTTTTTAATTGGTTGTGTTGGTGTGTTGGTCGTTGGGGGGTTGGGGTTTCGTTTTGGTGTTGTTTGTTTTTTGGTGGGGTGCTGGGGTGGGATATGGTGTAGGTGGGTGTTTTTTATTGGGCTTTGGGGATTGTTGGATGTGGTGTATTAAGGCTTTTTGTTGTGTGGCTTTAATATTTTTTTTGTTTTTTGGGTTTCGGTAGGTTTTGTGCTTTTGTGTGTGGTAGGCGTGTGACGGTGGGGATGTGTTGTGTGTTAAGTTGGGTGATTTGGTGGGGTTGTGTGGTGTTTTGCCTTGTGTTTCTTGGCGTGTGGCGAGGTGTTTGGGTGTGAGGGTTGTGGGTGGTGTTTATGTGTTTGTTTGAATTTTTTGATCGAGTTGTGTTGTTAGATAATGCTTGTTTGTATGTTTTTTTTTTTATTATTGGTTTATTTTGTAGTTTTTATTTGTTTGTCTTTGTTTGGGTTAGTTTAGTTGGGGTTTTATTATTTTATTATTTTGTGTTTTGTTTTTGTGTTTTTGTTGTTAGTATTTTATGTTTTGTTTACGTTGCTTTTTTGTTGGGTGATTGTTTTTGTTAATTTTGGTCTGTGTTTTGAATATTAGTTATTTGAGGTTGTGGTGGTTGGTATTGTTGTGTATAAGTGGGTGGGTTTGTTGGTTTTTTTTGTTGTTTTTGTGGTTTGTATGGTTTTGTGTTGATGTTGTATTTTGAAGGTTGTATGGGTGTTTGTTGTGCTAAGGGTATTATGGTTTGGATTTTAGTTAGTGTGGTGTGATGTGGTTAATTGGTGTTGTGTTTGTTTTTAAGGTATGGAGTTGGATTGCGGTTTGGTTGGGGTGATTGGTGTGTGTGTGTTTTTATTTTTATTTGATATATACGTTTTTATTAAACATATATTTTTTTATTTTTTAATTTTTTTTAATTTTTATAGTTTTGTGTTCATATATATTGTAAATTGGTTAGCTTATTTCTTATTTTAGTTTTTTTTATTTATTAATTATTGTTTTATTTTTTTTTATTATTTTTTGGTGTTTGTGTAAAAACAAAATATGTGTTTTTTGGTGGTAGTGTGTATAGGGTTTTGTTAAAATTTTTTTTGTTAGTGTTGTTTTGCTTTATTTTTATAATATTTTGTTTTTTTTTTAATACTTTTAGATTGTGTTAATTTGTTTATGTTATGTATATGTTTGTTGTTTGTTAGTTGTGTTGTGGTTGGTGGTGGTGTATTTTTTGTGTTTTGTTTTTTGTGTTTTTTTTTGTTTTTTTTTTTTTAATGGTTTTTTAGTTTTTACGAATGTTGTAATTGTAGGGGTTTGGTTGAGTGGGGTTTTGTTGGGGGTTGTGAGTGTGGTGTTGTGTTGTTGGGTGTGTTGTTTTGTTGTTGTTGGGGTTGTGGTTAGTGGGGGGAGTGGTGGCGGGGCGGTGTGGTGGGGGGGTGGGTGGTGGGGGGTGGGGTGGGTGGGGGTGGTGGGTGTTTTGGGTTTGTTGTGGGTGGGTGGTTGTGGGTGGGTGTGTGGTGTTTTGGGTGAGGGTGTGTGTGTGGTGTTGGGTTGGGGTGCTGGTTTTTTGGGTGGTGAGTTGGTTTTGTAATTTTGGGGTTGTTAGTTGTATTTCTTTGGTATTTTTTTAAGGGTTGGGTTAGTTTTTATTATAACGCGGGTGCCCGGGGGGGGTTTTTTGGTTCGGGTTGGTGGGTTTTTGGGTTGGGTGTTTGTGTTGGTGATTGGTGTGGGGGGGGGTGGGAGGTTTTGTTGGGTTGGTTTTTTTATTGTTGGTGGTGTAAGGTTTGTATGTGTGTTTTGTTATTTTTTATTTCAATGGTTGTTTATTGGATGCGTGTGTTTGGTTTGTGTTGTTGGGTTGTAAACGTTAAGGTTGAATTTTTTTGTGAGGTGATTTGTTTTTTCTTAGTTTGTGGGATTTTTAGTGTGTTGGTGCTTGTTGTTGGTTTTGGGGGTGGGTGGGTGGGGGGTTGGATTTTTTTTTTGTGGGGGTTGAGGGGGGGGGGGGTTTCAGGTGGGGGTGTTGGCGTGTTTGTTGAGGGGGGGGGTGTTTGGTGGTGTGTGGTTGTTGGTTGGGGTGCGTTTGTATTGGTTGGTTGTATGTGGTGTTTGTAGGGGTTTGGTTTGTTTGTTTTGGGGAGGTTGGGTGGCAGGGTGGTGGGGGTGTGTGGGGGTTGTTATTGAGGGGGTTGTTTTGTTTTTTCTGTTTGGGTTGTTGTGTGTAATTAGGTTTGCGGTTGTTGGTTTTGTGTTGGTATGGTGGGGGGGTGATGGTCGGTTTTAATTTTTTATATTGTTTATTTTTATTATTAATGTTAGTGATGTATGCTTTTTGTCTTGTTGTAGGGGTGGTTTTTTTTTTTTTTTAATTTTAATTTTTTTTTTATTTATTTTTTTTTTGGGTAGTGTTAATTTCGTTGTTTATCGGTTTTACATACTTCTTTTTCCGTTTGTCTCGTTTATTTTACCCATTAGGTGTGTTTGTTGCAACTTGTTTATTTTATCTTAGACTGTGATATTAAGTTCGGCTTAAATCGAACAAACCATAATTACTATTTATAGTGTGAGAAAGGAGAGGGGAATTTGTATACGGTATTTACTTATTTTACATTCTTCTATTATCTTATTTACTATATTTATTTTATTAAGACAGGGAGGCGAGGGGGCGAAATTTATTTCCTAAATATACCTTTTTCTGATACCATTTACATTTCATTTATTCGCGATGAAATTCGTGTGGGATAACATTGTTTGCAGGTTTCGGGACTTCACCTGGAGAAATTATATCATACTTAATGAGAATATTATAATTACCGAGATGATCCATTGTAGGGAGACTTGTGTAGTGAGGAAATATGTATCATTCAGCATTTTGCCTCTGTATTGACATCGGGCGTTTAAGTTATTTTTTATTTTTTATTATTTTAGATTTACTTGAAATTTTCCATATTTTTTCTTGGGAATTTTTTATTAATATGTTTTATTTTTTTTTTTTTTGTATTTTTAATTTTTATTTTTTTTTAAAGTTATTTTAGGTTATGTTTTATTATTTATATCTGTTTTGTTTTAACTGTTTTTATGTTTTTTTTTGTTTTGTACCCCGAGATTGCTCGTTTTTACGATTTTGATTTTTAAAATGTAATATGTAGTTTTATTTTTCATTTAATTTAACAGTTTAATTTAACTGGTAGATTTTCAGTTTTTAGATAAAATTTTTTTTTTTTTACTAGTATTTATTCGTCATTTTATTTATGTTTTTACTTTTTAACTAATTTTAACACCATCAATGAACATATTTTTTACATATTCTTTTTTTTTTATAATATAATAAATTTAAAAAATTTTAATATACCCATTTTTTTATTCCTAAGATGGCAGGGATAGCGGATATAAGGGTAATTTTTTTAATTTAAGATACCGGGGTGAGCCAGCACTTCAAGAAAATATGTTTTCATTTGGTGTGTTATAATATACTGGTGAATTTATCGCATCGAGTTTGGGTCGGGCATGTGCTGGGGGCTCACGGAGCGCGTTCGATTATTAGGGGAAGGCGACTGTTTAAGTTTGGTTTACGTATTATTTTTTTAATAATTATTTATTTTATTTTTTATTTTTTTTTTTTTCTTGTTTTTTTTTTATTTTTATTTTTTACTTTATTTTTTTTTTTTTTATTATTTTTAACTTTACGTAATTTTGGTTAACCCGCGATATAACGCCAATATTTATGGCAGGACTGTAAGAGAGACTTAGTAGAAGAGCGAATCGCAGCTTAGGTAAAGAGAATAAACGCATGAGGTTGGAAGACAAGAAAGCAAAAACAGGATGGAAGAACTCCCTCCTGAATTGAATAATGAATAATTATTTTAATAATATTAATATATTATTAATATAGATTTATATTTATGAAGTTTGTTGATGGTAATTTTTCTATTGGCCACATCCGACACATAAAGATGAAACAATCTTTTATCTAACGGTTATATAGGGTGCACCCCGTTTTTCATTAGTACGTGTGTGAACTGTGGATTGGAGATAAACAGAGGGTTGGGTTAATGGGAGGCGGGGGGGGGTTTACCGGGTGCATTTGTTCGGGGTTAGTAATCAGCTTTCAGTGTGTTGTTTTTGTTGTTTTAGTTGGTGGTTGGTTAATCATGGCTGGGTGTTCGTAAGTGTTGGTATTTGGGTATCGTTCGGGGGGCATGGTTAGTTCCGTTCCGGCCATGCATGTTATATTTTTTATGTATGATTATATTTGTTATTTGTTTTTTTGATTTTATTATTTATTATTTTTAGTATGCAGTTAATATTTTTTGTTGTATTAATTTTTCTTTATATTTTTTATATTATGTAAATGTGGAGGTGAGGGGGGGCGTGAACATATACCATATAAATTCGGTCACCGAGAAACGCAAACTTTTTCTCATTGTTGTATTTGGTATGGGGTGTTTGTATCGCGAAATAATAATATGGGTTTTTGGTTGGGTGGTTGGTTTTTGTGGGTGGTTGTTATTGGGTGGGGTTTGGTTTTTTGGGTTTTGCTTTGTATTTTTATTGTGGAAGGTTTGGTTATCTTGGGGTGGGGGGGGGTGTGTGTTGGGGGGGGGGGGGGGAGGTTGTTTGGTTTAGGGATTTGTGGTTGGGTGGGTGGGTGTGTTTGGGGTGGGGGTTGGGTGTGTGGCGGGGGGGGGGTGGTGGGGTGGGGGCCCCCAGGGGGTTCTGGAGTTGTATGGTGGGTTTGGTGTATACGTTTAGTTGATTTGTGTGGGGCCGTTGTGGTACGAGGACATATGGAGTGGGACGTTATGTTTTGTGGTTTAGTGTCGGTGTATTGTTATCCGATATTTATAATTTTCTTTTATGTAAGTTGGTAGGTGGGTTTACGCGATTTTATTTTTTGGAAGCCTCGCATTATCGCGGTGGGTATCTGCTGTTTGTGTGTATGTTTTTAGTGTTTTCTTTTTGAATTTAAAGGTAGTAAAAGAAAATCTAGAAATTATTTATCTGGATGGTTGGGTAGGTGAAGTATGTAAGATTGTTTCGTGATACATTTCAATGTAGGTGTTTTGGTCTGGTGTGTGGTTAGTAAGCTTGGCGGTGGGTGCGTCGTGTGGGTTGATGTTTCCATTAGTGTTTGTATTGGGGTGGTCTAGGGGGTTTATGTTGTGTGTGTATTGTCCGTGTCCGGCAATTACTTGAATGAAATTGTAAGTTGTAAAAACTCCCCAGGGTTGTGGGTGTTTTTTCGGTGTTGTTTAGGTGGTGATTATGGCGTGTGTATGTTTTGTGTGTTTTTGTGTATAGGATTTTGTTGTTTTGCTTATGGTTTTTAGTTTTGTTTGATTATACGGTTGTTTGTTATATTATGGAACTCCCATAATATTAATTTGGGGGACCATTCCCTGTGCTGGTACTGTCAGAGTTAGTAAGTGTTGTTATTGTTTATGTTTATATTTATTGTAGTAAGGTTTATATTCTTTTTTTCACACCAAAGATAGGTCAACAAATAAAGGCAAAGGGAGGATTTCTCTTCCGATTAAGACTTGTATCTTCCCTCCCACTGTTTTGATGTTATGAATCTCTATATGGGGGATCTTTATTACATAGTCTGTGTCCTGGTGAGAGATCAGTGCATGCCTACATGTCAGAACTAGCGTGATGAAGGTAGACCTGGTACGAGACAATGATAGACTTTGTGAAATCTAGTGAACTACTTAGACTCTACTGTGAAGAAGAGAGGGAGGGAAGAAGCATAATACGTGATAGCTAAGAGTAAAGCAAATATAAAGATGTTACTCTTACAATTGCAATCAAGTTCTAGACATATAAGTTTCAAACCAGACTGAGCTATTTGGATTAGGCGGAAAGTTCATCAATAAACGCTAATACTTCGCGTTTCCCCGTTAGCTGTGAGGTAGAGTTTTAATTATTAGCGTTTAGATTTAGAGGTAAAACAAGTGTATCTGTGTGATCTGGCAACCATGTTGGCATTACCATATCATTGACACTATCGTTCTGTTTTTTGGTGCTTGCTGTTTTTGTGTTGCTTTTGGGTCTGGAGAAGAGTTTTCAATAAACAAAATTTTTAATTATGTTATGTCATCACGGATGCTTCGCTTTTTGTCGTTTATATGTATTTATCTTGATTGTGGCTGCATTCACGGCCACCATCCTTGTTTTTTGGTGATAGCTCGGAAAGATGTATAGTAGTATAACGATTCTTGGTATTTATGAAGGATCTACTTTCTCGCTCTTTACCTCCATGGCTTTGATGGGTGGGACAATAGGTTCATCCTCGTTCCATATACGATTTTCTTCTTCTTTGGTCTGCCTTCAGTGCCCGCTCCCCATCTCCGCCTTCGCTATCCTTACTTTCTCGAGTGGAGAGCTTTCTGTGTATTTTGATTGGGAGTGTGAAGTTCCTGGCTGGTAGCTGTCTGAGCGTTTGCTTGCTGGACACACATCTTCCCCCTACTTTCTATTTAGCTTGTTTTTTTTAATCTCGCTCCTTCTTTTCGACCTCTTGCTCCTTGTGTGATCTTGACTGCTTCACGTCTATTATTCGTGAGAATACACTAGTTTTTTTGGGCTACGGGGATCTCAGCGCCTCTAGATCTGTTTGCCTTTTTTTTTATGTTTACCTTTAGTGTCAATGCGTTTTTTGACTCGAGGTTAGAAATAGTACCATGATGTTCCAGAACATCCTTCGAAGTTTAGCCGGTGGGGGGGATTTTTTGGGATGGATTGGGATTGATTGGGGAATTTGTGGGGGGTAGGGGGGGGGAGGGTGGGGTGCGGGGATTTTAGTTCCTTTAGCTTTTCACTTTTCTCTCTTCTCCTGGTTTAGTTATTTAAAACTTCTCCTCGGCCAATGATTGCAGCAAGCTCTGCGATTGTAATTTTTGTCGCAATATTCTCGTGAAGAGCTGCGTCAGACGCGGATTGGGGGGGGCGCGCCCCTCCACTCGATCTTGCTGTGTGTGGATTTTATAGTAGCTGTTTGGGCTCGTTTTACTCTCTCCAACCTTGGGTTGTTGTTCGTACAACAGACGTGGATGTTTAGGCATTAGCTGGGAGGTGGTTCGCTGATGAGTAGTAGTTGGTTCGGGCATTAGTATTAGGTAGTGATGAGGTTCATGTGTGGGAGTGTGGGGAAAGATGAGTGGATTCGTTTCCTGTCCCTTCGTTCATGGATTGCTCATGCGCTTTGAAGTATTTTTGTTAGAACGCAGTTTGTAGAAGTTAAGTTAGAAGTTTTGTACAACTGAGTTTAATAGTAGTGTGATAAGTAGTAGTTTCAGTTAGTTAGTAGTTTGAAGAGTTTAGTTGTCTTCTTGGTCTCTTAACGGATTGGCGGCCAACTTGTTAGTATAAAATACGTAATGAGGTTAAGTAGATGGATCCGAGGGGATAGTGGTTTGTTTTTTTGTACAGAAGGACCTCGACAACGTGAGGTGAAGCTCGCCACATTGTCAAGTGTATGTTCTAAGATCAGACTCGTAATGAGCAGAGGAATGATACGTGGGCAACGCTCGGGCTTGCCACAACGAAAGGTTTAAAACGTTTTTAGTGCTTATACCGTGGGGAGGACATATTACGCGATTGGACTCCGGGTGCCGTAAAAGAGTAAGGGTAAAACAATATTTGTCATCGGGAGAAGTGTCAGAGTATGTGTGTATGAATGTGGTCAGAAAATGATACTCGTGGGGTGTTAGAACACCCCTTTATATAGGTGAGCCAAAAATACTAGGTTTTCATTATATTTTAACTCATATCTGTTATGTAGGTCCGATCAAAGGTGGGCCCCATGTCTGGCTAGGGTAGGGTCCGTAGTAACTCGTAGTAGTCGTTGTGTTTGCGGATGTACGGTTCCCTTATGCGGATGTTTCGTTAGTCCGTAGAAAGGCTCTGTCTCGTCCGGCTTAACTCTTGGCGACGTGCACAGCAGGGACTTGGGCTTATCTTGGTACGTCCTGTTCCCATCAGATTTGCTGTTGTTGTGTTGTCTGGGCCTTGAAGCTGCCATTATATTGATAATATAGTTTAGGTCCCAAGAGAGGAGGACCTGGGGTAAACGTATATACCGTCTTGTCAACCACCTACGATAGTCACTGAGAGTTTTTTATAACATATTTTTGCGGTTATTGGTTTTTCGAAATGACTCAAATTATATTCTGACGACGTTTATATTTATTTCTGGATTGTTTGCTTTTCATTTGTGGAAATCGTGGGATAAAGACGTTACGTGGTTAAGTTTAGCTAACGTCAATATAAATATCAAGATAAGAAGAGTGATTGAAATGATAGCATCTTGCTGGTAATTTGGGTCGGGTGAAGTTGATACAGTCAAATAATCAATCATAATTCCCACATCAGAAATTACTTGCGACAAGGTTAGTACATACCCCAAATGGTAATGGTATATCTTTTGAACACCTTTTTTCAGAAACTTTTTAAGAAGAAGTTACCTTCCTTAATACTTATTGTTTACCTTAAAAGTTTTGTGCTTAGAAAAGTCGCGAGATTAAAAACTTCTGTTTAGTGTTTGTAATAGGTTAATAACTTAATGGAATGAGGTTAAGACTTTGCATGACGATTCTTAGTGATGGAAAATAGGGATATGGTCTGTGTTGTTCAACATGTTTCTGTTTCGTATAGGCGTTTAGGTTCTCTCTGAATGATCAATCTTTATTAAAAACAAGTTTAGATCACATTATAAGTGAAAATAAACAGTATTTTGAGAATATTTGAAGCTATAGCCCCTTTCCTAGGGTCATTGTTTTCTGAACGGCAATTAAATTAATCACAAAACAAACTAGATAGAGCGGCACAAGAATGATCGAACCAATCTATCCAATTTTTTTTTTTGAACAAAACCAATCTATCTAATTAAAAAGGGAAGTGATACTCACACCACAAAAAGTTATTTACACACCACAATTATGCATATATAATGTTGTAACATATGCATTAGTGATGTGATATTGTGGTGTTCCCATCACTTTTTGTGGTGTGAGTATCACTTCCCAATTAAAAAATAAGTTTTTACATCTGCTGGAAGTCCAAGTGAAAGACAAGAATTTATGTCGCCATATAGAAGGTTTTTGCTTGGCCTCTTCACGGAGAAGATCACATCATTCCAGAATTTTTTAGAGCGTCCAAACTAAAGTTTCAACAATGACCTCTAAGTACCATAAGTATCTGCTTAATGGAGGCACGTACAGTAACGAAGCAGCTGGGTAAGAAGGTAGCTGTAATGGATTAAAACCAAGGTTATAAATAGCATGAGGCGTGACGTTGTGGCATGATCAAGCCTCACGCCTTAGCGGCTATGGCGAAGCTTTTGCGTTTTTAATGCGTGACTTAAGGCGACACAAAATATTAAAATATTTATATATTTATATCGTATTTCATATATATTAAGTTTACATAAAGCGTTGTACATTGTTGATAGAAATAATGCCTAAAAACGTTATTAATATTTTTCGACCTCTCTACGTTTTGATAATCACAAAATATAAAAACGCTCAATGTAAAATTAAATCGTAAACAAGTAATTAGTAGTAAATTTTCATTTCGAAAATTTAATCACTTAAATGTATGAATAAACATATGCTTAATGCATTTCATGATCAAAGGAATTTTTATTCAACCTCGCATCTTTTTATAAAAATGTCACAAATATTTTTATATCTTTTACAAAACATTTTTAGAAATGTTTTATTCAAATAAATATTTTGAATTCAAATTTTCTACCTAAAAACGGCTAGAAATGTTTCAGAAAACACCTCCCCCAGAAAAGACAAAAGCGTCTGAGCCTGGGCGGCCCCTTAATTATAAGGGCATACTCCTTAATTATTAAGGGGACCGGCACCCTATTTAAGGAGACGGCCCAGACTATTCCCCACTGATTTTCTCACCTTTTGCACACACTTTCTTTCTGTTCTGAATCAGTTTATACTCTCTTATAATCCTTTGATCATTTAATCATAAAGCTTTATTTCCAA
>BQNB010055750.1:12967-23350 GCA_026074375.1 Tanacetum coccineum
AGATAAATAACAAAGTAAACATCAAAAACTATCAAAATAACAAAGATATCACAAGTGATATTACGCATATGAAGTTAACTAATAAGCAGATTAACTAATAAGCAAAATAATACTACAAAATAAGCAAAAATAACACAAAATAAGCAAAAATAAGACAAAATAACAATCTGTTTAAAGCAAAATCAACATGTTAAAAACTAATTACACTAACAGCTTAATTAATAAGCAATATTAAACTATAATGAACAGCTAATCAATAAATTAAACTATAAAATAAGCAATATTACACTATAATAAGCAATTTACTCACAGCTTGCAATATCATCATGAGAAGCAAACGAATCACATCCAGTATTAATCGAACTGCTAACAGATACAACATGTGAATCAAATCCAGTATTAATCGAACTGCTAGCAGCTACATCATCTTCTTCTGAGAGTGAACTTGCAGGTTGATTCAAATCGAAAACAGCCATAAGCGATTATGAATGATTGATGATGATGATGATGATAATGATCGATTGATTATGATGATAATTAAATGAACGATTAAAGATGATGATAATAATCGATTAATGATGATCGGAAAAAATATAATGAAGATCGGTGTAATCGATTGATGGAGGGAAAAGGGGAAACGGTGGGAAACGGTTAGAGAGAAAACACACACTAACTGTGAGAAAAAGTGAGGAAAATAAATAAAAGAAATTAAAAAAAAGACTTTATATAGTGGCAGAAAATTAGGTTTATTAAGTTTAAATCTTAGATTAATCCCCACCATTAGATCAAACCCAAATGGATGGTGGGGATTTGTCCCTTGGTATGCGGGTAGAAACTAGTATGCAAATGAACTTTTGCCATTACTTAAAAGAAAACGAATAAGTTTGATACCATAAAAGACTATGATTTAGGTTTCTTATTTTATATGATTGCCTATTATAACCTGATTTTGAGTTTATTCCTACTTTCACATCTCTTATAAATAGGGTCTAGTTTCACCCATTGATTAAAGACAAAGACACGATCTTTTAGTCTCTTATAAAGAAGAGTAAATTGCATAAATCGTCCCTAAAGTTTAGCCAAATTGCATGTTTCGTCCCAAATATTACGAAAGTGCAAGGATCATCCCTGTGGGGAAATCTTTGGTGCAAGTATCGTCCCTGCAGGACGCTGATATCTGCAAGCTCTAAGGTTTCCCCACTCATATTTCCCACTAGAATGGAGCGGATACTTGCACCAATGGTTTTCCCACGAAGGACGTTTCTTGCAGCTTAGTAGTCGTTGTTGGGACGAAACATGCAATTTGGCCAAACTTTAGGGACGGTTTATGCAATTTACTCTATAAAGAATAATTTTTTCTTCTCTCGAATCAAGTACGAGTAAGTTTTATCATTATGCATTAGGTTTAGTTTTTTTTTGGTCTAACGGATATATATCCGGAGGTCTGCCAGATGTATTCAAGGGGACTGCCGAATATATCCGGAGGACTGACATATATATATCCGGAGGACTGATGGATAAATCCGGAGGACTGGCGGATAAATCCGGAGGACTGACGGATATATCCAGGGGACTGATGGATATATCTGGGGGACCGACGGATATATATCCGGGGGACCGCCGGATAGACGGATATATTCGGGGGACTGACGGATATATCCGGATGACTGATTGGATATATGATTTGGGGTATCTGGGGGCACATATTTAGTTTTTGGTTGTTTGTTGTGTATTTTGTTTAGATCGCACGCTCGCTCGCGCTCGCACGCTTCAATGGGTTTAAATTTTTAAGCAAACACATAAATTGAATTGTTTCAGTTTCAAGAACAAAAAAAGACACAATATAATGATAATAAGTAGAATTTATTGATCACAAAAATTAGAAAGAATTGTTTATTGTGCGTAAAGTGACACGTATCTAAAACTAACTACTATTAGAAAGAATTCTTAGATGGATAACGGTTAGCTTGTTATAAATACAGTTAAAGAAGCAAATTGAAACATAAAGTGTTGTTTAAGTTTGTAATGTATTTTGGACGGTCAGAATTTTTAGAATTTAAGTTCTCTTTTCACACGCTACATCGTAGACTCTTACTTTACCCACTTTATTTGATATTTATTATTATTTTTTAGAACGGCTGGGTTAAATAGTGATTTGTTAGTGGGAGCTCAGACGTCTAGTTCGATCTACTAGGAGGGAGAAGCCAACATGGGGAGACTCGGAACTCGAACTTAGACCTCTCGCATGGGGAAGACTCACTGACCAACTCTGCTAAAGTGAACAGTCTAAAACTAGCTACCATAAAAATTCTTGATGATAACGGTTAGCGTGTTATAGATGACACATTAAAAAAGCAATTGAAACATGAGTTTTTAAGATTATATATATTTTATCGGTTCAATTTTTTAATTTAGTGCTTCTGCACACGCCTACAACGTAATACTTTACCCACTTTATTTTTTTAGAACGGTTGGGTTAGTACAGATATAGTTAGTGGGAGCTCACTCTCATTTGTCTACAGGATAAAACCACGATGGAGAGATTCGAACTTGAGACCTTTCGCGTGGGGAATAGCCTATGACCAACTCTGCTAAAGTGACGCAGTCCAAAACTAACTACCATAAAAATTCTTTATGATAACGGTTAGCGTGTTATAGATGACACATTAAAGAAGCAATTGAAACATGAGTTTTTAAGATTACGAGGCATGCAGACCCGTGCGATGCACACGGCTTGTGTCAAAAAAAATTCTCATGTGGTTGCTTGCATAATGATTTTGTTATAATGTTGATGCGTTAGTCTGATTGTGTATACTTTGGGAATTGGCCGTGTAATGTTTAGAGATAGCGTTTGTTTGAACTAGCATGCATAAACCCCGTGCGATGCACACGGGTTGTATCTAAGTGTTTATTGCATAATGATTCAGGTTACTTCAAAATAAGCCTTAAGAAAGGAATAGTAATAATTAAGTGATTTTTTAAACTTTTTCTCGTGAAATACATGTTGGACCAATGTCAAATAATATTTACATATCTACAATTCTACATCTTTATATATATGCTACGCACCACTCGTAGTTTGCTCAAAGTAAACGAATAGACAAACAATAAAATACAATACAATAATAAAAAATATACAATATGATACTACGTAGTAAAAAAACATGCGATAATTTTAACCATCCCATAATTTCATTTAACAACAACGTTTTCCAACCTAGCCAAATTAGTAATTTTCGAATGGATTGCACCTGGCCCAATTACAATGACAAAAATGATCAGCCCAAATATGATATCCCTAATATTTAGGTTAGTATAAAATCTCTCAACCCTAATTGCTCTTCTTATTCAAACGCCTGCATCCACTATATTTCCTCTCAAACCAAAACGCATCAACAACATAGATCAATACATCACCATATCCCTCCACAAAGGAAATAGTGTCAAACTATCCGTTGGTTTGTTTAAACGAAGGACGGTTATATTTCGAAACTTGTTTGTCTTCTTCTAACTCGTTTCCACAGCGAGATATGGAAAAATTTCAAACGGCAAGCTCTTGTGGTATGGTGGCGAGGTGCCATGTCAAAAACGCCACCATACCGTTATCTTTCCAAAGGTCTCAGCTAGGTTTTGTTTTTGTGTTTTCTTTAAACGAAACAAAGATAGATTGTAACAGAATTGTTATAAATCTAATCATTATTTTCGAATATAAAAGAGAAGTTTTTCTTCTTGAAGATCTATTTTTTAAAAACATGTTAAAGATCTATGATGATATTCGTTATCGTGTATGATCTTGTAAGGTCATGATGTTGTTGCACAACACGAAAGAAAAGAAATTCTGAGATCATTAATTTTCATTAAAGTTCAAATCTGTTATGGGTTGATGATGTGGTTGTAGTTTTGTTGTGATATGAGGAGGATGGGAGTAGGATAGATGAGGAATTGTTGTTCGGCTTGATTATGGTTTTTTCTCATGTTTCTAGTAGACTACTCGGTCTAACTCGGTAAATGTTGGAAATACAAGTCTGAAAGTCAAAGTACTGTCAGTACATTTAAAGTACTGCCTTCATATTAAAGGAGAGTCAAAGTACTGCCAGTATATTCAAAGAAATCTTCAAAAGATAAGAATTGGAAGATTCTCTCATATTTGGTCAAAGATAATGATAAAGATTGGTCAAAGATAATGATTTGATCAAAGATAATTAATTTGGTCAAAGATAATTAATTATAAGTCAAAGTACTGTCTTAGTTATAGGAACTGTAAAGGTTAAACGGTTATGTTAGTATTTATCTTGTAATAGTTATTAGTGATAAGTATCATTTAGTATTCGTGTTAGTCAGGGACTGTACACCTACTAGTGGTTATCCTTATGTCTATAAAAGGATCCCTAGGAAGGCATTAAAAGAAAAAAAATAGAAAAACACGAAGTTAAGAATTATTAGTATTGTATTAGGGATCTGCAAGTTAGGCAGATTCAAAAGGTTTATAAAAGAAATCGTTTGAGAAACTATTGAGTGTTCTTCTTGATATTGTTAACTAGTTTCCGCATAGTTAACAATATTATATCAGTGTTTCATTGCTACTAACTTGGATTTATTCAAGGAGGTAACATCCTTTACAGGTTAAAGGGTTAGTATACTAAAGGAATAACGATCCTACAAGTGGTATCAGAGCCTGTGTAGAGACTCTGATCAAGAAGAACTTTCATCATTCGAAATCGTTTCCAAACTCCAAAAAAGATGTCTAAATCTGAACCTATCCCTACCTCCTCATCAGGTCTCCACCCTTCATGATGAATGGAGCATAGAGATTTGTGCAGGACCATGTGGATCTTGGACAAGATGGACTTGGAGTTTTTGACTGGAGCGAAGAAGCTGATAATGCACCAATTGCTCTTGCTTTGATGGCTACAAGCTCAACCGATTCTTCTAACTCAAAGGTACCTTACTGTTCCAAATGTAGTAAATCTTATAAAAAGTTGCTTGAAAGCTATCAAACTGAAAGAGATAATTTTCAAAGAGCTAGGACTGAAATTCTAGGATATCAAATGAGCTTAGAGTCATTAGAGGTCATGCTTAAAACACATGAAAAGAATGAATATGCATGGGGTGATAAGTATGAACAAATGGAATATGACTTAAAGATAAGAGATTTGAAACTAGAAGAAAAACAAAAGGAATTAGATCAAGTCTTAAAAGAACGAGAGATGTGATTTCGAAAGTAAAACTGAAAAATGGACAGAATGCTATCAGTACTTCAAAATGAAGTCCTAAACAAACAAAGATAAATTTGTACTAACTGATAAATCATGTATAATATTTGGGTTGAGTCTATAGTGGTATGAAAGTGACATTCCATCTGGGATGAACCTTGACAGATCATTTGGTATGAAAATTTTCAAAGAGAAAAGCATACAAGCAGTACCTCCACCCACAGGTACAATTATTCCACCTAGGGCAAATGTCTCCTTTACAGGGATAGATGAACTACCTATTATGAATAAGGTCAATAATCAAGAGAAAATAAAGTCTAAGTCAACCAGGAAATTGATAGAAATAAATCATAATAGAAGAATGGGATGTATAGAGATGATGAAGAGACTGATTAAAACTCTTCAGAAACTCAAAAGAAAAACTGAGTTTGAACACATAAAATAGTGAAACATCTTTTAAAAACAGGTCCCCTAGCAGTCCAAAACAGTGTTGGTCCAGGATCAAGGAAAAAGGGTCTGGGAACAACGGGTAAATTATGTTTTTTGTATGTTTACAGTCCAAATCACCTAATCAAGGATTGTAATTTACATGAAAGAAATTTCAAACAAACCCAAACCCATAAACCAAGAGAATGCAGGGTTCAAGGGACACAAGACCAGTCTGGAACAACATCAAAAGGGTGAACCATAGTAACTTCTCAGGAAACTCTAGTACCTCTCCCAAAAGAGGTCTTTTTTTTTATCCCCTCAGCATACTAACAAGGGAAGGGTTGAAAAGTACTGCCAAACCAAAAAGTACTAGTGATTAGTAGCTTTCCCTTAAACCAAAAATGACACAAACAGTAACCCTTCAAAAAGGCCAAGGCTAATTGTTTTTATCAAGGTCCTAGCCTCGACCTAGAGTACGCACAAGCCATACTTCACAAAGTACTGTAGACCTTATTATCCAAGGATGGATAATAGAAGACCTAGAATCTCAAGTAATTCACCATCATCCCCAAGGACTTCTACCACAAAAGGACTCCTTATAGAATCCAAAGACCCAAGAAAATTGGTGAAATCGATCTGGGTTCAGACAGGAAGTACGTAATCACAAGCAGTACTTCCACAAAATTTTGAGTATCAAAAGGATGCAATGATAACTTCAAAACAAACAGGGAGACAAAAGGGGGACACCCCTTATCCTAGAATTCTGTTAATAGGGATAAAGGATCATACACACTCAAGCAATTTGAGTATGTAACACCATTAGGGGTATCCAGTCAGTATATGACTGGTCCCAAAAGAGTCTAATTCTTTAACTTGTTTGTACAGGGCAATCCAGAAGAGGATCTCAAGGATTACGCTATTATTGATATGGTTGCTCTGGAAGTATGACAGGAGACAAGAACAAACTCTCAGATTTCAAGGATTACAAAGCTAATTAATAAGGTCAAGGTTCACACTTGGTAGTTAATATTGGTATGATGGAACCCATAGCTAAATTTACGGGGAGGATTGCTGAAAAGTATTGACTAAGAAAGAAATTTGATGCTAATCTTAAAGGAGTGTAAAAAGTCAAAGATATTGACTTTTTAAGTGATGATGAACTGTGAAGAAATCAAACTAAATGGGAAAACTCCTAATTGAAGATAGAGTTAGATAGCCATTACATTGATACATCTAGTCATTTTGTGGAGCAACAGAAGATGGTGATGATTCTTAAACAACTGATATGATTTATCAAAACATTTCCTTTGAGATTAACATAATGTTGTATTGATAAAAAGTTCATAAACTGTGAACAATCAAGTACCTTATTCAAAAGTACTGCTAGTTTAAAACAAACAGTGACCTCGTTGAAAGTACTGTTTAGTTAAAAAGTATGTTTTTGAAATGATGGAAACGATTTGAGTGTGCAAAAGATTTAAGGCACATATATATTGAATATCAAACGTTTTTAAGGGATTGATTGTAATGGTTAACCACCACACAACAAAATTGTAACAATTCACCATGTCATAACAAACATAAGAATTGACTAGCCAAAACAAACAGTTTTTGGAAAGACCTCTCAACTCTGTTGATGGTTGACATTTACCAAAAATATTATGTGATCAATAAACACCCATGGAATTACACAGAACATATTGGCTACTCCAAAGCTAACGCTTTTTTTGGTAAAGAGAACTCAAATCCTTGATATCCTTTATAGTTAGCTCCAGAAACTATATGAGGTCCACAACTCACCAATGTTATATTACTGAGAGTTGCTAGTCCTGAGCAAACGGCTACAGGTAAAGACTTATCAAATCCGTTCATGGTTATAAGAACTTACCAAAAGTCATATAGTATCAACACACTATGATTAATGTTCTGAGTGTTGAAGTGGTTTTCAGTTTACCATGGATTATTACCTTTTCTAGGTACCAAAGAACTGACTAGCCCAAGAGTGAATGGCTACTTGGTAAAGGCTCATAAAATCCATTTATGTTGCTGAAAAAATCTGTTGCTGAGAAGAACAATCTGTTTGGTGCAAAGACAAAGAATTTTGAAGAAGTGTTTATGTTCAAAACAAGAGATTGTATTTCAAGATACTCAAACAGATTGTATACAAGATTCTGCTCAAAAGATGAAGCTTAAAAGATTAAAGGCTAGTATTGCTACAATGTCAAGACAGACTGATGCTGAACAAAGAAGACCAACTATCAAGAAACTTGAAGTCAAGCAAGTAGAATTCAAGTTAGGGGAGGATTGTTGGGAAATACAAGTCTGAAAGTCAAAGTACTGTCAGTACATTTAAAGTACTGCCTTCATATTAAAGGAGAGTCAAAGTACTGCCAGTATATTCAAAGAAATCTTCAAAAGATAAGAATTGGAAGATTCTCTCATATTTGGTCACAAGATAGAAAAAGGATTGGACATAAGGATAATGATTTTTGATTCAAAGATATTAATTCGTCAAAGATAATTAATATAAGTCAAAGACTGTCATATTTATAGGAACTTGTTAAGGTTAAACGGTTATGTGTTAGTATTATCTTGTAAAAGTTATAAGTGATAAGTAATCATTTAGTATTCGTGTAAGTCAGGGGCTGTACACCACTAGTGGATATCCTGATGTCTATAAAAGGATCCCTAGTGAAGGCATTAGAGATACAGATAAAAAAAAAAAACATAGAAAAACACAAGTATGAAAATTAATAGTTATTGTAATTAGGAATCTGAATTAGGCAATTCAAAAGGTTTATAAAGAAATCGATTGAGAAACTATTGAGTGTCTTCTTGATAATTGTTTAACTTAGTTTCCCGCATAGATAACAATATTATATTCAGTGTTTCATTTCTACTCAACTTGCATTTATTCAAGGAGGTAACATTCCTTTACAGGTTTAAACGGGTTAGTATCTAAAGGAATAACGATCCTACAGTAATACTAGTTGACTCCGACCTGTCTTGATTCACTTTATTAAATCGCAACGTAGCAGTGAACAAAACAAAAGTGATAGGTTTGCAGATCCCTAATTGGTGGACGTTTATAAGTGACTCATAGTGGAGGATATGAAGAGACTTTATAAACATCAAAGCATTTGATTTTCTTAATAACTGAAAACTATAAAGTTTTTAAGGAGATAAAGGGAATGCTAAAAAGACTAAAAGTTGTCACAGAAATGAATTGCACATGATAAAAATGCATTGATCACTAATCATTAATACTCCATGATATTGAGTTTCAGTATGCAGTTAGGTTTTTGTACTTATGGCTCTCTGGGTGAGACAAATCATTTAAAGATACAGCCCCAATAAATTTAGGGGCTCAATCTTTTAGTATACCATTAATCATGCCATTTATTCGACCATGGATTTTGTACAATATACAAAGCTTTGAGTTACACAACTTGAAGCTACACAATATATACAACAATAGACCACACACAATAAATTACTTATCAATGAACAACAAATAAAAAAAAAGTTCTAAAGCTTAAAACCTAAAGCCTAAAGCCTAATTTCGAAATTTCGGGTTCCCTTTCATGGGGATCCCTAATTTCGACCAAAAGAGAACACCGAACATTGTTTTATCATTATGCATTAGGTTTGGTTTTTTTGTTGGGTCTAACGGATATATATCCGGAGGTCTGCCAGATGTATTCAAGGGGACTGTCGGATATATCCGGAGGACTGACATATATATATCCGGAGGACTGACGGATAAATCCGGAGGACTGACGGATAAATCCGGAGGACCGACGGATATATCCAGGGGACTGACGGATATATCTGGGGGACCGACGGATATATATCCGGGGGACCGCCAGATAGACGGATATATTCGGGGGACTGACGGATATATCCAGATGACTGATGGATATATATTTGGGGACTGACAGATTTGGTTTTTCGTTTTTTGTGTTATTTTGTTTATCGCGATCTGATCTTTCAATGGTTAAATTTTTAATGCAACACATAATGACTTTTCAAGTTTCAAGAAAAAAAACACAAAATAATGATAATAATAAATTATTGATCACAAAAATTAAAAGAATTGTTTATTGTCGTAAAGTGACACGTCTAAAACTAACTACCATAAAAATTCTTGATGATAACGGTTAGCGTGTTATAAATACATTAAAGAAGCAATTGAAACATAAGTTTTTAAGATTGTATGTATTTTGTCGGTTCAATTTTTTAATTTAGTTCTTTTACACACGCCTACATCGTAACTCTACTTTACCCACTTTATTTTATATTTATTATTATTTTTAGAACGGCTGGGTTAATATAGATATAGTTAGTGGGAGCTCACTCTCATTCGTCTACAGGAGGAAACCACCATGGGAGACTCGAACTTAGACCTCTCGCATGGGGAAGACTCACTGACCAACTCTGCTAAAGTGAACAGTCTAAAACTAGCTACCATAAAAATTCTTGATGATAACGGTTAGCGTGTTATAGATGACACATTAAAAAAGCAATTGAAACATGAGTTTTAAAGATTATATATATTTTATCGGTTCAATTTAAGATTATATATATTTTATCGGTTCAATTTTTTTAAAAAGCAATTGAAACATGAGTTTTTAGTTTCTAAAACTAGCTACTACTTTATTTTTTTAGAACGGTTGGGTTAGTACAGATATAGTTAGTGGGAGCTCACTCTCATTTGTCTACAGGATAAAACCACGATGGA
>BQNB010055751.1:0-38971 GCA_026074375.1 Tanacetum coccineum
TGTGTTTTGTTAACTAATAAAGTGTGATATATAAAAAAAAATGTGTGTTTTCTGAAATACTAAAACCGCCGCACATATGTTATTGTGCGACGCACTTGTATCAATTTTTCCAGCCATTATATTTTGAATATTTGAAATAATAATTAAAATTTAAAATGCGAAGTACGCCGCACTTTCTATGAAGTGCGACGCACTTCTGGTCTGGATTTGTTTTTAATGAAATAAATATCTAAAAAAAATTAATAAAAATATATAAAATAAAACTATATAATTTTTTATTATCTTCCTTATATAATTATCGTGTGCTAAAAATATAAAAATTAAAACTAAAAAAAAATATTTTTTATAGGTGTGTTTGCCTAAAAATTGAAAATTCAAAAAAAAAGTTAATAAAAAAAAACCCAAAATATTTGTTTTAATCTCTATATGTGATATTTAAAAAAAAGAGATATATTATGTACTTGATTAGTGTTTATCTAAAAAAAAACTAAAAATCCAAAAAGATTTTATGTGTGCTTGATTTAGTAAAATGTGTATAAATAAAAATTTTAGAAAAAAAAATATATAAAAATGTTTTGAAATTTGTGGGTGTGTTCGCTGTAAACCCTCACGAGACTATAACTCGTCCACTCGGGTCACCGAGGGGTTTAAAGGCTTATTGCATACGCTAAATGCAACCGTGTTGCCCACGAAAGTGCGCTTTAGTATTTTACGATTTTTGTAGTTGTGTTTATTTTGCAGATTAAATAAATAAGTGGAGCTTGGATTGGTGGTGATGCTTATCACCTAGGGTCGATATATTTTGGAGTATTAAATTACATGTGGTAGAATACACATGGCGGCGTTCTGTTTCGCGTCGTATCTTTCAGAATTCAACCGAGAACTTATTAGCCCCAGAGAGTTTCGTTTCTCTTTATTTATTTCTCCCATTTATCTACCTTTAAGTTATTTTCTGATTAATGCGTAATGCTCAATTATGTATGGGGGAAAATGAATTGAAAAAAAAATTAGACTCATTATTAAAAGTAAAAAAACTTTTGTTCGCTCTCGGTAATCTATAAATCTAAATTTATTTTATATTTCTTTTTCCACTTAGGTTAATATATTAAAATAAAAAGTGATAATAATACTAACAATAAAGTTTGAAATCACAAGATGTGTCCCGATTGATAAAAGCATATCCGACTCGGATGATAGCATTTCTTGCGCAATTTATTCCATTCCATTAAACATGTGAGGATTTTGAGCTGTAAATAGCATACATATTTTATGCTTGAATCAATTTGATATGTGTGTGCCGGTGATTTATTGATTCTAGAACTTGTGCTTGAAATCATTACGAGACCGCAGTGAGATCACGTTCACGTGATAAAGGTACTTTTATGTGATAAAGAGAGAACTTAGGATATAACCTAAATAGCCATTCTATTTAAATATTATTCTTTTAGCTGGTTACACTGATCAGCTAACCTCCTAATAAAACTTCTGTTTGACAATCATCTTTAGTGCTAGATTACCCTGGTTTTAACCCTCTGAGCCATTCATATTCATTTTTCTCATCCACTAATAATAAAAAATACAAAAATATATAACCTTTTAAGCATAGCCTTACCCCTTATTCGAAAGTCCCTATGGTAGGTTGCTAAGTTGTAGGTGTGATCTGGTTGTTTTGCTTACAGTTTGCTCGAGTTTGGTTTTAAGTGTTGGCCAATTTTGACGAATATGAAGAGTGACGCTTTCGTGTTTCGTATTTTTTGTGGTGTACAACTTATATTAAAGTGTGGGAGAATTGTTAGTTGTTGGAATGTGAAGGTTGGATTAAAAAAAGTGGAATAAAAAAAAAGAAAAAAAAAGATGAAGAAAAAAAAGTGATAAAGAAAATCGAAAAAAAAGAAGAAAAAGAAAAGTGATGAATAAAAGTTGGATTGCTGTTGGCTTTGGTGAAGTATTGTTATATTTTGATTTTGCAAGATATATAGATGAGTGGTTCGATATCTCGCAAGTTTGGGATTGTCGTTATAGCAAACATGGGTGGCTTAGACTTGTCGACTTGGTATATTATAAAACCATTTCCAGTAAATATTCCCCATGCCTTATCGACACCATAATTAACCCTTTGCCTAACGTTACAACCGATATAAATGTCTCTTTTGAATATTATACTGGTGCTTACGACTTTTGTCGGTGCAGTTTTGTTTCTTGTACAAGCCTATGGTAACTTAATGAATCATGTCTGAGCAATTGAGTGTGATTTCCCTTTTACCCTCTATTACATCACATATGAGTGTCTGAGTGAATTATACTTTCCTTCTTCATGAGGTGCTTAGTCATGTTATTACAGCTTGAAGATCATTGGGTATTGTCAAACATCTTTGTTTTAACATATTAAAAATCCAAAAATATTTTTCACAATTCTATTTTTGTTTTGTAAAGCTTATTTCTTTCTTAATTTTGTTTGAGGACAAGCAAACCCTTAAGTGTGGTGGGTGCTTACGCCTTTTGCACTTATTTATTACAAAAACCAAAATATTTTCGATAATAATAAAAAAATATCAAATTTTAAAAAAATATATAAAAAAATTCATGTCTTGTCACCTAGGACCTTATTTAAAAAAAAAATTCTTAGATTTTCTTGAGGGCAAGCAAAGTTTTAAGTGTGGGGGGATTTGATAACGCTCAAATTATACATGTTTCTATACGCGTTATCAATGATTATATATATAAATTGGTTAAATATAAGAACTATTGGTATAGAATAGAGTATTTTTTTTATTTTAGGTTCATGTGATGTGCCGTGGAAGAAAACGGAAGAAAACACGAAGAATTGAAGCTTAAACGAAGAAATAACTGAAGATAAAGATCTCCCGACACCTGTCCACTGTTTTGGCCATAACTTAAGCATACAAACTCCGTTTGACGCGATTCTGGCGGCCACGCGTCCGGGAAAGAATTCTCTACAACTTTGATTTTTGGACCAAGAACTGAAAATGCACCAAAACCGCCGCACTTCTAAAAAAGTGCGGCGAACTTTTCACAAAATCCCAAGTTCGGCGCACTTGTAAAAAAGTGCGGCGCACTTTTCCCCCAGAAATGAAAAGTCAGACATTTAATGAAGATAGCATTAATGCACTAAGTGGGGCGCACTTTTATGTAAGTGGGGCGCACTTTGGCCCCCAAAAAGCCTATAAATAGCCTCCTAAACCATCCCATTTCATATCCATCTCACACCAACACTTCTATATCAAACACACACTCCCTGTAGATCATTTTGGAGAGGAGGAAGGAGTGGTGAGGGTCTTTGGACCCAATGATCCAAACACCCCTCTAAACCACCATGGTACCACCACTCACCACCATGTTGCCACCATGTTACCACCATTCTCCACCACCCAAACACCTCCATTTTCAGAATTTATGATGTAGTGTTGGTTGGTTATGATGTAATGTTCTTCATTTGGTATTGTTACTTTGATCTTATATGTAAAACATGAATAATATTTGGATGATTTTGCTATGATTTATGAATATATATGTTTATGAATTCGATGTTATCTTACTTGGAGAGTGTTTTTTTGAAGACAACCTAAAAGGCGCATAAATTAGAGCTAAACGCGTTTGACCAATACCTAATACGGCGTAATCCATGCCAGTCTACATACGCCGTAGTCCATCGAAGATACTAATTCAAAAAGATAAAAGTAAAATCATGTAAGATTGGGAATGGCATCAAAGGATTTATTAGAACCTTAAAAGTAGCGCGCACTCCAAGAATCCAGCCCTATACGCCGTATATCGACCTACTGCTACGGCGTATCGAGTATTTTTCAGCAACTATAAATAGAAGACTCAAAAACGAGTTTTCAGTGTGCAATATCATATTCTTTATACCATACTCATTAAAAGACGAATTTTAGAAGAGAAGATCAGCCACCAAGGTCAAGCATTGATCACAGAATCTATAGAAGAAACATCGAGGTAATTTTTATACTCTCTTAATCGTTCGATTTCAATTGTTTGAGATACCTTGAAAATTACAAAGGTTGTGGACTAATACCCACCCGGGTGTTAGCCACTTAATGAAATCCCAATGTTTGGTTTGTTTTAAAATCGATTTCTTAATTTATCGTTGATTATTTAATTATGTTTTCAAACTTAAATACTTGTTTTATGTGTTTGAAAATCGACCTATCATTCAACTGGTCTTGTGAATACAGACCAAGTCTTCTAAATACCGGATAGCTCCTCCATATCGTGTCTAATTCTGACCAATAGGACAAACAACTAAACGTCTGTCTTTGTCTTTTGATATGAGCTTAGTTGGATCGGTAGGTGACCCGTTTATGTTTCAGCAATCATGCTCTTAATTAACTGGTAAAGATTTGAATAGTGGACTACCAATATATAAAACACCGTCAAACAATAAGTGGGTAAAGTCCCGTTGGGCTAGGGTTTTAACGGGATCACCACTGCTTTAATTCTCTAAGATAGATTATAATTAAACTAAAGGATGCTTTATGCGGATGCATTAATTGGACAGATTAATTGTGTCTAGGTCATAGATGATGTCCCGCCTAAGTCAAAAGAAGATATGCCGCTTCGAGAAAAAGTAAATCATTGCACTAAAAACAAACAAACCAGCATTGAACCGGATTTTAAAATGGCTTAATAAAGTTTTCTATTATTATTGCTTGTACCACGCTTTTCTATTTCTAATCTTCATCTTATTGTGTTTATTATGTAATTGAATTGATATTTGTATCACCAAACCTGCGCCAGCTCTCAAGCTGAACCCCTCAATCTTCATTAGCCATTGTACATAGCATAAGGTGTAACAGTAAATAGACTAAATAAATACTGATAAGATAGGATTAAATTTCCACTCTAGAGTTCGACACCACAACTTACCGTGAACTCTAATGTTGACTGGATACACGCTCGTTAAAGTGTTGTATTTTAAGGTTTGTCCGGTAAATATATATGTAACAAATGATAATCAGAATAATTGACCCTACAACGACAGCACATAGGTTTTGACGCCGTTACGTTTACCCGGGAGTGAAAATAATAAACCCCTTTTATTCTTATCAGTATTTCTAACAATTAATTAATTAGGTTAGTGTAATCTAATTATTTAAATTATGTTTGTGTTTATTCGCATTGTGTGTTTAAATTGTTTATTTAAATTCCCGCATTTAATCATTTTAAATAGTATTCTGTCAGGACTGATCACTGATAACCCTGCGTTATGCCACACATTGGAAACGACTTCAAACCTTCAATCAGGACAACGTATTGAGAGTTTTAACTGTCTAAAAAACGGCGTATCTATTTCACGACAATACGACGTATTCAATATTTGGTACTTAGTTTGCTTCTAAAATTGATAAATGACAGTCTTTCAAGAGTGTTTTTTTGAAGACAAAGCTAAAAGGCTGCATAAATTGCGAGCTAAAAACGAGCGTCATGAGACCACTATGCGCCAAAATCTACGGCGATGCTTATGCTTGTCTTACAAGAGCGCGGCCGTGATCCCATTGAAGGATAGACTAGTTCAGAGCGAGTGAGATAAAGTAAATCGCAGGTATAATGGGTAATGGGCAGTCAGAAGATTTGAGATTATATAGATCCGTGAGCGCGGTCGACGTCCAGGGAACCATGCCCGCAATAGAAGGCCTGTATGCACCTACAAGCTTAGTCGCACACACACAGTCGAAGTTATAGTTTTGCCTGAGGCGAAGCTTATAGATAGGAGGCATAAAATCTCTATAAAAACGAGGGTTTCCAGTGTGCAATATCGCACACACTAGCCTTAGTAGCCATAACACACGACTAAAGACGGAAGAACAATTTAGAAGAGAAGATCAGTCCCCCACCAAGGTCAAGCATAGACACGAATCCCATAGAAGACATCAGTGTAATTTATTTACTCTCCAACGTTCGATTTCAATTGTTTTGATTACGCTTGTATAATTACAATGGTTGTGGGACTAATACCCCCGAGAATTAGCGATCTTTAGGAAATTCTAATGTTTTGGTTTGTTTTAAAATGATTTCTTAATTTATCGTTGATTATTTAATTATGATTATATCACCTCATACATGTTTTATTTGTTTGAATAATGCGACCTATCATTGCAACTAGTCCTTGTGTTACAGACCAAGTAATCTAGATACCGATAGCTCTCCATATACGTGGTCTTTATATTACAGGACCAATAGGATCACAAATGAACGTTCTGTCTTTGTTCTTTTGATTTTATGACTTAGTTGGACCGGTAGTGACCCGTTTATTTTCAGCAATCAATGCCTCTTAATTAACTGTAAAGATTGAAATTAGTGGACTACCAGTATATAAAACAAACCGTCAAACAATAAGTTGCGGTAAGTCCCCATTGGGGCCTAGATTTTAACAGATCAACCACAGCGTTAAATTCTCTAAGATAGACTATACTTAAACTAAAGGAGGCTTTATATTGCGGATGCATCATTGAGACAGGATAATTGTGTCTAGGTCATAGGATGATGTCCCCCTAAGTCATAAGAATGATAACCGCTGTCGAGATAAGTAAATCATTGGCACAAATACAAACATACCACATTGAAACCGGATTTAATATGGCTAATACAGTTTTCTATTATTTGGCTTGTACCGCTTTTCTATCTTCTAATCTTCATCTTTTGTGTTTATTATGTATTGAATTGATATTTGTCATCACCAAACCTGCGTCAGTCTCTCAGGCTGAACCTCCTCCATTTCATTAGACAATGTACATAGCATAGGTTTAAACGATTAAATAGACTAATTCAAATACTGATAAGATATGGGATTAAATTTCCACTCTTAGAGTTCGACACCCTACTTACCGTGAACTCTATGTTGACTGGGTACACGGCTCGTTAAAGTGTTGTTTTAGGTTTGTCGGCTAAATATAAATGTAAAAATGGATAATCAAAGAATTGAACCCTAACAAAAACGACAGCACATCAGTTTTCGATCAGCCAGTTTCCTGGAGTGCAATAGTTTTAAACCTTATTCTTACAGTATTTCTAACAATTACTTAATAAGGTTAGTGGTAATCTAATTATATAAATTATGTTTTGTTTATTCGCATTGTGATGTTAAATTGTTATTTTAAATTCCGCAATAATCATTTTAAATAGTATCTGTCTGACTGATCAATAAGCTGATACGCCGTAATCCACCAGTTGGATACTGACATATCAAACCATTCAGATAGACAACGTATTAGTTTTTACTTCAACACGGCGTATCTATTTCACGACAATTACACCTTATTCAATAAACTCTATAAACGGCTACAGATAGTCAACAGACCCATACGGGCGAGCGTTTAAATTAAATAATATATGGGGGTTATCTGTCATATGATACAACCACCCCAATTGAAAAACATCATTATCCTACTAACATTTTCCTCCATTTTTGAGAAACTGGTGATTGCTAGTTACAACTCTGGATAATGGAAAGCTTCGACAACATAATTAATCAGGATGAAGAGCATACTAACTCGCCAATAATCATAAATTCTAAACTAGAAATTGGTGATGAATTCTTGAAAATATTACAGGATAACGCCTTCAATGGCATGGATGGAGGAGACGTCACTGATCACATTGCAAAGGTACTCGAAATAACCGAATGGATCAAGATACCTAATGTGGAAATTAATAAACTACGATTATACGTCTTCTTAAAATCACTTAAAGGAGATGCCCAGACATGGTGGAACAATGAAATAAATGAAACAACTATCACGTGGAGCGAACTAAATAATAAATTATTTCATAAATTTTAACCATTATCCCATACTTGCAAATAAAGCCGAAATATCCCGAGATGACCTGAACATCCGGAGAATAATAAACGTTGAGATCGTTTTATATTTATATTCAGAGTCCTTGGCATCAAGAACATTTGACAACTATCTGCGTAAACGGATCTAAACGAGACCAAAAATCGAGGCTTATATCGCACATTCACACGACGGCGACAACACTGGACACGTAATCGGAGGAGTGGGTTGATCTCGATGAGAGATTACGGCAAGAATACCATCTTGCAAAAAGACCCAGTTCGGATATGCATTTTATATCGAACCCTATTTGAGCACGCACCAAGACGACACAAGTAGACCATCTACCAAGTAAGTTACATCAGGGAAGTTATTCTCCGAACACCGAACGTCCCGCTGCTTGCTCCGAAACTATTGACACAATTCGCCGTACAACTGAATGCAGACTTGACGACAATTCCGCAATCATACGACCATGACGAAGAGTAAATACTGAACAATGTAGCTGACCATTATGGTCTCCAAGTCTCTCAGGGTAGCATCTATTTATAATGTCACTATTCCTGGCAGGCATGTCTTCTTTGTCAATCGTACCAGTAAGCACGATAACCTCCTTTCACCCCGATCACGATCACGGACGTGGAACGGTACACTGAAGTCCTGTGTCCTAACATGAATGCTGAAGAAAGATGAGACACAAAGCGGGAGGCGAACTATCGAAAGAGAGCCTCAGTTCCTGAAACAAAGTGTCTTTCCCGGAAGGACACCCTCGGGTCATTATAAACATTTTGTTTATTTTTCGCGTAGAGTTGGTTGATCGAATTTTTTAAGATTTTCTTTTCTGCTATCGATGTTCTCGCTCCCAGGACATGTACATGTATGAGGCGTTTATCGACACCCCCTCTATTGCGGCCTTCAATGTAGGTCTTCGTGGCGTACGTTTGATCATCTTTTTAAAACTTTCTCATTTAATTTTCCATCAAATTTAATCTTGTTCTACAGGGAACATAACCTATCGTAGCCGCAGAGGGTTTGGGATGCCGGTCGTATATGTGATCCCCTTACCAGGTTTTGTGTGTCGTTATAATTGTTTATTCGGTGTACCGTTGTCACAGATAGCACTTTCGACATTTGCTCTAATCTCTTTATTACAAACCGTTTGCTACTAAACTGTCGTATATTAGTAGAATTTGCTGACGAAAGTGGACACTTGTGTATCACCTCATCCTGCCGCATTCTGAGAGCCTGAGTCAATCACCCTCTTTGCTCAAGACGAACTCTCATCATGGACCAATAGCGGCGATCATAAAGCGATCAGGGAGTTTTCTCTAGTTCTACGATTCCGTATTTTTTCCTTCTTAGTTCTAGATGGGTTTTAGATAACAGTCGAGACTCCATACCATTGTTACGTTAAGAATTTAACAGAATAGAGGGGGGGGGGGACATGGAGCGATTAAACATACTACGTTCCGTCTGGGAACCTCAACCATTCAAAGAAAGGCCTCGACACTTATCGAGAACTATTACGACTTACTAATGAAGGATGGGTTATGACGACACCAAATGAATGAGCCAAGAAACAAAGGAAAAGGTCGAACTTAAAGACCGACTAAAACAAAAGTGCTCCCCAGGAGACAACCCGGTTATGTTTTTAATTGTTTGTCGCATTTAGATTGTTTGAATTTTAATTTTATATTGAGTTTGTCTACCAAGACATATATACGGCGTATCCTAAGGTTTGGGATACGGCGTATTGTAACCTGTACAGTTGTGTGTTTAATTGTATGCTTGTATTGTAGGTTAGCGAAAGCACGAATTACACGAACGTCTTCTAACTTTTCTGCAGGACCTTGTTGTAAACGAAACCGACTGTAATGTATAGTCTTAAAATACCTCGTGTTGACCTCTCTTGGGCATTCTGAAGCCCTCTTCAACACTCTTCTTGCTCAAACACTCAAAATGGAAAACCATCCGGAGCAAACTATCAGGGAAGTTTCCTCATTCTAATTATTTTCCCATATTATTTAACTGTTTGTCTATACAACGAAGACGTTGTATAATTTAAGTGGGGGGTGGAGAAATAAAACATACTTGTCCTCATTTTCACAAATAAAATGCTAACATGCCTAAAAATGGATCAAATAAAAAAATTAGTATAACTTTTTGTGAAAAATCACTAGTTACATTACCTAGCGCACTATAACCCTTAATGTCTATTTGTGAGAATTAAGCCTATCCGTTTCCAATTGCTTACAAAAATTCCACAAAAATATGAGTGTGCCGGTGATGTAGTGGACTTTAGAACTTGGCCTGGTATATCACTCGAGACCTCAATGATGAGTACTATGGATTTAGATGGAGTAACACTCTTGACTGGTAAATTTCTATGATTAAACCAAAAAGCCTACAAGTCGTAATATTAACTAACTACATTGGTTAGTTAACCCCCGTATAACCCTTTTGCTTACTCTCATTTTTAGAGTAAAGATACCCCTAGAACAACCTGCTGAGCCATTCCTTTCTTTTTCTTACACCAATAAAAATTATTTCGTTCCACCTTTACACCTTAGCCTACCATGTAGATTAAAGCCTATTTGATCAAATGTTGTTAGTCGCTTTCATGTAAAGTTTTGTAGTTCCCGCTTCAAAGTAAAAATTTCTCTATCTATGTAATGGTCAGGAAAGTTGTACAATGCAATGGGAATGTTTGTAGCTTGTGTTTTTTTGCTACTTTTACAATTATATATTATGTCCGAAAGAAGAAAAGTTCAAGAGAAAATTAGCCGAACAAATGATGATTATGAAGACGGAAAAATTACGCAGAGATTTATGATGTATTGTTGAAAAAAAAGAGAAAATGAAAAAAAAATGAATGATGAAAAAGATAGTCGGTTCATAGAGCTTACACCGATGAAATTATTTAAAAGGATCGATTATTCGTTGATACGCACAAAAATCAACGATGTAAAGTATTCTGAAAAGTGGCCGATATCACCACTTATTTAGTAAAAGTATGTAAACTTTGGGAGGTAAGGGAAGTTGACCGTTATAGGAACGCCAACTTAGGTTGTCATTGTCATCTATGATCGAGACGCTTGTTTATAAGTTCAAGTCTTTGTCATGGAACGGTCGGGGAAAATTACAAGCAACCGCACCTTATTTGTTGGCTTTAATCTATTTGTTTGTTTATTTTATTTAACAACAATTTTACTTCCCTTTCCTGATAACTAACCTTAGGATCTACTCGAATGAGGATGTGTACGAGCATGGATGTCTATTCCGTCGATACGGCCATGTATTCATGTCTCAGCTGCCTTGTTTGACGACGACCTCTGGTGAAAGTCAGAAGCTCCACACCCTATATCATTCTTCATCTTAATAAGAATGATTAAAAACCCGAGCCTTCTAATAAATACCCAATTTACCTTTTGACTTGTTACTCCTTAGCTTTAGAGGTGGAGATGTGTATCCTTGCCAAGCCTATGATACGAAGCTAATCACGACTGAGCAAATGAGCGTACCACTAAAATGATACACCCTAGATTAGTTGAGTGATCTGAGTGATTTCATTTCCATATTTCGTGAGGAGCTTGGTTTTGTACAGGTGATCTGAACATGAAAGAAATGCTTAACGGAAAAATCCTTAACCTCGGTTGGGATACATTTTCAAAATCTTTCTAAAGTCTACTTGAGGACAAGTAGGATTCAAGTGGGGGGATATTTGATATCATCAAATAACGTCATACTTTACTATCATTTATCCCACGTATTTTACCCACTTTTATATAATTATTGCAAGATATTGGTACTTAATTGCTTAAAGTTTATTATTGCAGTAATTATGGAGTCACTTGTGAAGAAGAAGCAAAAAGGCGCAATTCTAGAGCTTAAACGAAGACATTTGAAGAATACTATTTTCTGCACCTATACGCCGTATCCAGCAATGAAGATACGGCGTATCAGCGCCAGCTCAGCACAAGAAACGCGTAATGATCAATTCCCGATCCGGCGTATCCACTACAACCAATACGCCGTATGCACAGCTGTTCATCAGTCAAAGATACGCATTTAATATGATTGATGGTAATTATCTTAATTGATTTGATCTTATCGCGGACTCCAAGGAAATTAACCCCTATACGCCGTATCCACTTATCCCCATACGGCGTATCCAGGCGTATTTCAGACACTATAAATACAAGACTCAAAAACGAGTTTTAGTGTGCAATATCACATTCTCTGTATAGTATACAACTAAAGTCGAATTTCTCAAGCCAAGAAGAGCAGCCAAGGTCGAGCACTACTCCTAATTCCATAGAAGACATCGTGTAATTCTTACTTTCTTAATCATTCGATTTTTAATTGTTTGATCACGTTTGTAATAATGACAATGATTGTGGGCTAATACCCTCGGGTATTAGCCATGTTAATGAAGATTATAATGTTTGGTTTGTTTTAATCCGGCTTTGCTTAATTTATCGTTGTTGTTTAATTATGTTTATCGCCTTATACTTGTTTATGTGCTTGTACATGCGACCTATCATTCAACTGGGTCTAGGGAGACCTAACCAGTAACCTAGATGCCGGGATAGCTCTCCATGTTGTGTTCTATATGCCCGGACCAATAGGATCACAAATGACACCTTATCATTACTCTTTGATTATGAGCTTAGTTGACCGGCAGGTGACCCGATAATTGTTCAACCAGTATTGTTCATTAATTAATTGGTATTGATTTTGGTGGTGGACTACCGGTGTATAAAACAACATCAAGCAATAAGTGGGTAAAGTCCCGATGGGCTAGGGTATTAACAGGATCACCACTGCTTTAATTCCCTATGGTAGATTATAATTAAACTATAGGATGCTTTATGCGGATGCGTTAATCGTGACAGGATTGTTCGTGTCTAGGTCTTAGGAAGAAGTACCGCCTAAGTCTTAAGAATGATATGCCGCCTCGAGATAAGCAGCCATTGCACTAATTAATCAAACCAACATTTAATTGGATTTAACATGGTTAATACAGTTTTCTATTATTTGGCTCGTACCGCTCTTTTGTCTTGTGTTTATTTGCTTTAGTGTGTATTGTGCTTAGAATTGATAATTGTCACCATAAACCTGTGCCAGTCTCTCAGGCTGAAAACCCCCCTTTTACCTCTAGTAAATATGTATAGCATAGGTTTAACCAGTAATTAGACTAATCTAGATAGAATAAAATACTGATAGAATAATAGGTTAACTCTCACTCTTAGTGTTCGACACCCTACTTACTGCGAAGCTATATCTTGACCAAGTACTCTGCCCGTTAAAGTGTTGTCTTTAGGTTAGTCGGCTAAATATTAATGTAAAACCTGATAATCATAAATAACACCTATATAATGACACATCAAGGTTTTTGGCGCGGCTGCCAGGGAGTGATTATTTTAATTTTTATTCTTTTTAGTATTTCTAACCATTAACTAATTAGCTTAGTGTAATTTAATCATTTAATTTTTGTTTGTATTTATTCGCATTGCGTGTTTAAATTGTTTGTTTAAATTTTTGCATTGTTCAATACGACATATTCAATTCATCGAATACGACGTATTAGTCCATTTTACCTTTTTCTCTATTATAAGTTAATTACAGGAAAATATGGACGACCCAAATATCACCATGGAGGAATACATCAGACTTGAAGAAGAAAAAGATCGAAGACATGGTCAAACGTTCAATTGGCAAACTGCCACGTTCGGGAAAGTTAAAAACTATAAAAATGCGGACGACTATCCCATTGACTTCGAAACTGAATTCCCGGCCATAGTCTTTGACAATACATTAACAGCAATCCCGTCTGATATATTGTTGGAGGATATTTATTAACTTTGCATATTTTATTTTTTATTTGTTACGTAAAGTGTTTACGTTTCGCGATAAAAATTACATTTACGGTTTCACGGAACCACCAAAAAAATTTTTTCTACGCTTCAAGAAATATCTTTATTAACCCAATGCTCAGAGTTTTATAATAATTTAACCTATGTTATTCTTCTTAGCCGAATTTTACATAAAAGGACCCATACAGACATGACACTTTAATAGTTATAAGTCTACAGTTAATATATACAACTTATGACTTTCAAATAATGCCAAGGACATATCATAAAAAGATCAAAAAAGACACAACTTGTACTCCCTAATTTTGGATTCCTATAGTCCTAAGGGTACAATTTTGCACACACGAATCTTACCAAAGTCTTGTACGACCTAGGGCTTATTATGACTAATACATGACTAGTGTATTTGACCACCTATTCTCTTTAATTCCCTCTCCATTGTTCCTACTAGTCTTGACCACTCTCTAATAGTAACTTGGACTAGTCCTTGGTGTATAAATAGATACATACTAGGAAGAGATATCACACACTTCATTTGCATAAGTAAAAACCAACATAATCTCTTTGTTTCTCTCCCTCTAGCTCACGGCCAAACCACACTTTACACACCCATATACATTCATAATTTTTGATTTTACAAGTATTCCAAGTGCTTAAAGTTCATTATTAGACATATCTAAGGTGTATTGGAAGCTTGGTTTAGTGTTTACAAGGGTTAAACAAGCAAGGTTTAAGATTAGGGTATCATTGGAATTACAGTTTTTTAAGTATTGGAAGCTTGGGTTTAGCATCTAAAATAGGGTTAATATCTTGTTTTTCTTCATCATACTTCATCCTAAGGTCATCTAAAAACCTTAAACTCTTTACATCTATGATTTTATGTGTATATAATGTTTATATAGTAAATAACCATCTAGGAAACATATTAACATGTAAAATAGATTTTTACTCTTGATCATGGTTTAATAAACTTTGTCATATGTTATATTTATGTTGAGAACATATTGGAATGGAAGTATAAACATTATACAAGTATGGTTTACTTATTAAAAAGTATATATAAACTAGTTGCTTAAAAGTTTACTTATTAAAGTTTATAAGTAAAAGAAATATAAGGACTTGTAGTCTTGGACAAATCATGGACTAAGGACCTAAAGTATATAAGACTTGTGGTATAACACATGGTAGAGAACTTGTAACAAATCAACTAGGCTAAAAAGTTATAAAAACAAGTTTTAAACACAATTTATGTAAACATCTTAAAGGGTCTGTTCTAATTCGAAAAATAAAGTGTTCATTTTATATTTTTATAGAATACTACATGTTACAAGGATCGTAGGCATATAAAGAACTCGAAAAACCGAACTATAACGAAGAAGTTATGCTATTTGCAAGTTTATATAATTAAATATATAAAAATGCTTTTATAAAAATAATTTTATGAAAATTATTGTTCCCATCAGAAGGTTTATGGGAAATACTTGATAGAATTTTTAATTACGAAGACATGCTCGAAAGAATAACTAAAATCGGAGTTAAAATGAATAAGATACGACTTTTACGGGTTTACGAAAATTAAGTTTATAAAAAATAAATTTATAAAAGTGCATGAACAGTAAAAAAGTACTGTTCATCAGAGGACTTGAAATACAAAAAAGGTAATATTTTGATATATCTTTCTAATATGGAAGCGTGGACGTAAAGAACGTATAAAACGAACTTAAAATGTGTTGAATAATACAATGTATACCAAGCTTAATAAATGGCCATATACTTTAATTTCAAAGAAGTAAACACACAACACAATATGTATCAATGTTCAAAGATTACCATCTTAAAAATTGCCACTCAAAAGTTTGAGTTCCTATGTTATTACAAACAACTTGATTTTAGACACTTTGTAGTATTTTGAAAATTCGACCTACTTAAACTTATAATCAGTACCTCTAACCCATTTTATTAGAAACTAGACTCAATTCCCTTCGAACTGGTAGGTGACACGACTCGTACTAACATACGGTTAGTTTTTTATGAGCTTTCGAAGTTTACAAATTTTTTGAAAAGCCTTATGTAGAACCGAGTCCGCCGGTTCCTTTTCAAAATGGAACCGCCTTTGTTAACCGCGGGTCGGATGTGTGTTTTTACAAGCTTTAAATTTATAATACTAGAAATACTGATTTTGACTAAGAACACAACATTCGGGCCAGTATACCCTATTGAGTGTAATATAGTATTAGGAAAGACCATGTTGTTCCACGGGATTTGTAGCAATTCACAGATTATTTATCAAGTAACAAAGCTAATTGATTGTCACTGGTCAAATAGCCTAAACGTATGTATAAAGCAAGCAAGAAACAAAACATGATCCACATAACATAATAGATAGAGATAGAGCAAGACTTTGTATAAACAAAGCATTCAAGTCATATATGATGGGTAATCATAATAACAAGCAAATCTACTAATGATAACATAGAATCCTTTCGGCCTATATACTACATCATCACGAGTGCATTAAGAATAGTTTATATCAAATATGCATATGTATGAATTTCTCACAACCCGGTCGGTCAACATAAGGAAGAGTCTTAAACATTATTTCACATAGTTTATTTATCAATTTACTACTCAATTCTCACAAGTATAATATTGATTCGCGACTCAAAACTAACCACTACAACTACCCTTTTCGGCCTATGAAAGTTGCAATGATGTCTCAAAAGATAAACAAGGATCTAAGTAAAGATAACATCTACATAAACATTCATATTCATAAGTCATAGAAAAATCATTCAAATATCATATCATGTTTTCACCTTATAAGAACAAAGTACCAAAAATACTAATATTTCGACTACAACAGCACTAATCCCAAAACTATTAGTTCCATTGATCAACCAATCAACAAATGCTACTAAGTAACCGGAATATAATAAGTTAACTTCTAGAACTCAGCAAATATCTATGAAATGGAGTGTTTGGTAACAAGGTTTATGGTGGTGAACTTTGGAGAATTTGGTGTGAATCCTCTAAGAATCAAAGTGAAAAGTGTTTAGATTCTGAAAATGGATGGTATGTGGTCTAGATATGGTGTTAGAACTCTAGAAATTCATGGTGGAGAGTGGTGGTTCATGGTGGTGAGAAGGGGTGTTTGGATCATTGGATCCTAAGATCCTCACTATTCCTTCCTCATCTCCAAAGTGATTTAGAGGTTGTGTGTGTTAGAGATGTGTTGGTGAGTATGTCCTGGAGTTTTGGGGGGTATTTTTAGGGTAAAAATTTTAATTGGGGTACAAGCAAAGGATGAATGTGGTCGAGTTTTGAGGCTAAATTAACGTTTTTAATGCAATTAGATGAAAGTGCGGCGTCATATTCCATTTTTGTGCGGCGCACTTAGGGGTGTTTAATGCGGTTCAAAGTCAATTATGAAGAAAAGTGACAAGCAACATTAGGTTATAAAACCCGGCAGCATTTGGGGCATTTTTAGCACTATTGGGTTTCTTCTTCAAGCTTGTAGTAAGAATTCTCTTAGCGTGGCCGCTTGTACCAACTAAATTGGAGTTGTAGGACCCGAGTTTATGGCCTAAAACATTGAACATGGTGTCGCGGAAGCATTCAGCTTGAGTTTTTCTTCGTTTAAGCTTCAATATCTTTGGCATTATTCTGTTTTCTTCTCGACACATATCTAGAACCTACATTGACAAATATATTATATCTTTACCAAAAGTTCTTTTTTTTAACATATTATACATAAAAGCATAAATACACGCGTATAAAATAAATATGTATAAATTGAGCGTATCAAATCCCCTCACACTTAAAACTTTGCATGCCTCATGCATTTAGAAATAAACATTCCTACCTGACAAGGCAATGAAATTTATATATATATATATTTATAAAAATATATGTTTTATATATATATATGTATATATATTAATATATATATATATTATATATATTAGTTTATATTATTTGTAAATTTTGATTTTTTGATTTTTAAATTTTTTTAATTGGGTGTGAAATTATCGAAAATATTTTTTTGTTTTTCAATAAATAATCGCAAAAGGCGCAAACACCCCCCCACACGTAAGGGTTTGCTTGTCCTCAAGCAAAATAAGGAAAGAAATAAGCTTTACAAAATAAAATTTGAATTTTGAAAAATATTTTTGGATTTTTAATATGTGAAAACAGAGATGTTTGACAATACCCACTGATCTTCAAGCTGTAATAAAATGACTAAGCACCTCACGAATAAGAAAAAGGTATAATTCACTCAAACACTCGTATATGATGTAATAGAGGGTAAAAGAGAAATCACACTCATTTGCTCAAACATGATTCATTTCATACCATAGGCTTGTACAAGAAACAAAACTGCACCGACATGGCGTAAGCACCAGGTATAAATATCAAAAGAGGACTTTTATTCGGGTTGTAATGTATAGGCTAAGGGTTTATAAGGGTGTGGATAAGGCATGAGAAATATATACTGGAATTGGTTTTATAATATACACGTCGACAAGTCCAAGAAACCCATGTTGCTAGTTATGACAATCCACAAACCCGTGAGGTTATCGAACAAACCTTTCATCAATATATCCGGCACAATAAACTCTTATTCATACTTTACTCTTTTTTTTCTTCAATTTTTTTAAACTCTGTTTTTTTGCATTTTTTTCTTCTTTTTTTTCTTCACATAACTAATAATTCCCCCACACTTGTGATAAGAATACACCACAAAAAATACAAAATAGAAGGTGATCAATCTTCATCTTCGTTTAAATGGCACAACACTCATCACAAAGTGTGAACAAACTATAAGCAAAAATCAACCAATCATACCGAGCAACTAGCAACCAACCATTGGGACTTTCGACAAGAGGAAAGGCTAGGCTAAAAGTTATATATTTTTGTATATTTTTAGTGGATGAGAAAAATAAATAGAATGGCTCAGAGGTTAAACTAGGGGTATCTAGCACTAAAGATGAGTGTTAACATAAGGGTTTTATTTGGGGGGTTAGCTCATCAGTGTAATTAGCTAAAAGAATAATATGTTAAATGGAATGGCTATTTGGTTTAAATCCTAAGTTGCCTCTTTATCACTTATAAATACCTTTATCACGCGAACGTGATCTCACGGCGGTCTCGTAATGATTTCAAACACAAGTTCTAGAATCAATAAATCATCGGCACACTCATAAAATTTTTAAACCGATACCAATGCTCCAGAAAAGGCGACAAACTACAAATACACAACCGTAACGACGGATGAGACACTTGCAGTTGCATTCAAACCTTAACTCGAGAAAACTAAAGGCACAAATTCTTTTAGGTATCAAAGATGGATACCCGAATTCCTTAAGATCTAAACCTTACATTTTTTGGTGATTAGTATAAATGTGCAAGTAATGTTATCGATCCCGAGTCGGATCTACTCTATCAATCAGGAAACATCTCTGGTTTTATAACTTTATTTATTTACTACGTTTTTATTCTAATATTGTAGCAATTCGTAATTTTTGGATCAATATTTAAACCCCGACTTTCGTCAATAAATTTAAATTTTCTTAAATTATTATTTTTATGAGTTTTCGGATAGGTTATTCCGCGTACATCTTAAAATGTACATTTAGTATTAACCCGCCTCTCGACTAAATATAGTCGTCTACATGCTTAATGCATTTTTATCTTTTTACTTATGTTAATATTTAACTATTCGTTTTCACTTATTATAATCTTGATTTTAAATGGTATTACTTTTATAAGTAATTATGTAAATTCAATCGCGTAAGCTTAAATCGTAAACAATATTAGACTATGAATAGTCTAGGTGTTCTAGAAAATTTATTTTCTTATAGTCATATTTCATATGTACTATTGCTATTTTGCTGTTTTATGTAAACATTGTACGTTTTACATTTTACGCAAACTTAAACCTACATTTATAGGTTTTAACAACGTTTACGTACTCCGTTAAACTTATAACTTATCTAATATACTTAATTAGGGTATATTGATAAGTTTTAACATTCTTATAAGCATAGTACTTTTATGTTACCCGACTTTAAGTTTTGTGACTTAACGGCTTAACATTAGTAATTATCGGTACTAAATTATACCACGTAAGGTAATAACTTCACAATGAAGCAAATCAACACATCACCACCTCCTTAGCTTGAGGTGGCATGTGACTAAGAAATCAAATCAACACATCACCACCTCCTTAGCTTGAGGTGGCATGTGACTAATGAAGTAAAATGACTAAGGTGCTTGTTGTTGGATAAGTGATATCCTAATTAAGACACCTAACTAGCTATATGTACAACTCATGAAACCTACAACTAATTGGTGTCAAGTAAATAAGAAGTGTGTCTATACATAGACTAGTTACAAGGCAAAAGTTGATAAGAGTATAAATATGACCAAATTGCTTATTAATTCATTCTCATATTACACATAAAAAAAAACTATAGCATTGATATCAAAGAGTTGCAAGTATTGCTTTGAAGATTTCAAGATTGATATAAGAGACACATAAGATTAAAGGATGAACTAGAAGGCTAAGTACAAGAGCTGTCTAAGGTTATAACAAGTTTGGTTGAAGATTGAAGACTAAGTTGGTGGTTAAAAGACTTAGGATAGAGGTTCTTGTGTTTCTTTTTGGTGTTTCCATCTAAGAATTTGTAAGACTATGTTTAGATTTCATGTTTTCCTTTCCTTTTGATATACTACATACCTTGTACAAGTTTTATAAGTAATATAACATAATTATGTGTTATACATACTTGGTAAATCATAAAAATGCAAGCTAAACAAGCCCTAGTTCATGGTTATAATTTTTAGAATCTGATCAGTTGATAAAACATATGGTCTGGGCAAACTCAGTGGATATTGAACCTTAGGTAAAAATACTAGGTTTTAGCCCTATATCTTGTGATCATTTTTCCTGGTGGCTCGACCCGATTCGATGTCGGATGAATTAGTTATAGCCGAAATGGCAAAGGTGCGCAGATTCTGCACACCTGTAGTAAATGGCTATTATCTGTAGATTTTTGTATAGTGACCCATAAATATGTAAAACTAAAAGTTGTATAGGACTCAAATATCTAACCATGCTCACTAGTTTGAGCTTAATCGGAGTTACGGTTTGAAAATGACGGCCATTTTACCAGGACTGATGTTGGCTGTCCAAAAACAGCCATGATCTTTAATGATGTATCAACCAATTTGACCATTTTTCATAAAAAATGGATTAGTGGGATTTCAAAATCTATATAGTAGACTTGAATACGATCTTTAAGATATAAAAACCTAGTCGAGACCTCTTGCAGTTTAGAAAATATGGTTACTTGAGCAGGATGTATCTGATTAGTAACTTAATATGAACCGGGATGGTTTAAATTTGTAAATTGGCTATTTTTATAAAACCCGAAGTGGTAGGATCCACTTATCAAAAATATGACCCATTTACCTTCTATAATTAAATTGAACCAAAACTCGACCATTTTGAACCATTTCCACTTATACCATTTCTAAGTCACTAACGTTTTACCAAGAGTCCTTAACGAAACATAACGAACGTTTCCATAAAACGTTTGTCTCGTTCATTACTCTTTCACATATAACTTATAACTACCAAGTACTATATTAATATGGATTTTCATAATCATATGAGGCCTCTCCGGGGTGTCGTATCGACGAGTTATGGTTACGATTTAAAGTGTCCCGACTCCTCATACGTTCACTACATGACCTCTAAATTATGATATCCCGAACGATAGTATGATGTTATTTATAAAAGGCAAATAGCTAAACAAAACTTTATGGTTATTTCTTTCTAAAACAACTTATTGAATCTATGTTCTAGAATTATAACAAATGTTAATAACTTTTTTATTTTCTTTACCTTATTCTAGGACAATATTCTCTGTTACTTTCGTAGGTCATCATTAAAGCTCGTGATCTCACAATACACTATCTATCGCTATAATCCACTATTGATCACTACGGTGAGTTCATAGCCCCACTTTTACTCATTTACTATTTTATAAACTCCGGGGGAGATTACATGCTATGTTTTAACTTTTGAACGCGAGTATTTCAAAACTGTATGCTTTCCTGAATATATTATTACTTGTGTCTAAGTTCCTTCATTTCATAAGTCCCCCCATATCATGGACCATTAATCACTTGTATGTGAACGCGGATATTATGTATAGGCCTATCGGGATTGACGAATTACATTTGTGTTAGCCTGATAGGTAACCAAACGCACTATATTTGTAACTCTAGGTATATGGTAATTACCTACACGGGGGCATTATTATTCTATATATCATTAATTATATATACTGTCAGTTTTGAGTGCCATGAGATTAGATGCAATAATATCTATTTATGTGATGATTGTATTCGTTGCAATTATTACTGTGACTCTGAAAACTTGATTGTCCATTACATAAACCTATGAATTCACTCAACCGTTGTGTTGACTTTTTAGCATGTTAAATCTCAGGTCTTATAGGTTTATTGCTCGGAGAGAAGCCGCATGGATATGTACTAGAGACTCTACATTTTTATACATTCGACAAAACTTTATGAATTGTTTGAAAACATTGGTTTTATTAAAACTATTGGGACCTATTCTTAAACTCTGATATCTTAATATGTCGAATGTGAAAACTTATTTCTAAAACGTCTCTTTTTGAGGTTGTTTTCTGTAACTTGTACCTTGTGCCATGACGTCGCACCCCAATGATACCTTTTCGCTGCCGTTCGATTTTGGGGGTGTGACAGATTGGTATCAGAGCACTGTTCATAGAGAACTGGGTCGTTTTCAAACTAGGGACTATGGACTTTTTTTCATAATTTTAGTGTCTTCCTTTATTTTATCCGATATCCGTGCGCGCGTACTTCCTGGCTGCTTATATTTACTCTCTCTAGCAATACTACTAGTATTATATAGATAATAATTATATGATACTTGACTTTCTTTTTTATCTCTTACGCCTATCTTCAAGAGTATCGCTACGTATTTATATAAGGGTAATTTATATAAATGTTTACTATTCTTGATCACTTATGTCTACCTTCTAGAATGTCTCTATATTTTTATATAAATGTTGTTTATATAAATACTCCAATAACCTCTTCTCTTAGTCATTTGTGAGTTGGTACAATGGTCTCTAAACTTCTCTTAAGACATTATGAGTGAAACAATAGTCTCGTTTATTTCTAAGACATTGTGAGTTGTACAATGGTCTCTAAACTTCTCTTAAGACATTGCGAGTGAAACAATGGTCTTGTTTATTTCTAAGACATTGTGAGTTGCACTATGGTCTCTAATCTTTCCAAGACGTTGTGAGTTACACAATGGTATCTAAAACTTTCCCAAGATTTTGTGAAGGATACGATGGTCTTCACAACGTTTTCATGACTTTATATAATACCATTTTTAATGATATTAAAACTCGACAATGTTTGTCAATCCCATTGGTTATTTACTATTCAACTCTGAGTTTGAACACTCGCCTCGTACTTTTAAAATGTATACGTCATCATGTAACCCACCACATTTAATCATGTCGGCTAATTTGAATACGACAACAAAAATTTTCACCTCGTAACATGCCGTTTTAGGGCATCTACTTTTGTGAACGCGATTGATTAATGTCTCATTATTCTTCTCGTTACTCCTTATGATTTCGGAGAATCATACCGTCAAGGAGACACCTTCTCCTTAATGTAACTTTCGCTTTGATTTAATATCGTGGTTTTGTGCCGACTATACTTAAGTAGGATGATTTATAATCTCCTTATTTAAATGAATTGGGACGCCTCTTCATTTGGATAGAGAAGTTATAAATCGCCGAACCATAAGTTTCTAATTCTTATTTACATGGATTAGGACGCCTTTGGATGTAAATAACAAATTATAACTAAATGGACTTAAATATATCTGACATGGTTTGTGTACGAGCGACTCTCTTATAATTCATAATTTGTTTGTACAAATTATTCCTTGTCATCGTTCATCTAATCATTATCGTTATCATTCTTGTACGAATGAGTCTCTAAACTCTTTTTGATTCATAGTTTGTTGTATGGATCTTTTCAAATGTGTACCGATCGCCGCAAACTTAGCAAAGTAACCGCTAAGAACCGTAATCCGCTTCCAAGAATTGACGACTTGTTTGATCAACTATAATGCTCTAGTGTACACTAGAAGATTGACCTGTAATCAGGTTATCATTAACAACTCCCGCGAAAGTGTTTGGTACTGTGGCTTTTACTTCCAGACTTTGGAGACACTACATATACGGTACAAAGTGTATAGTGAATACGGATCACAAAAGTCTTCAGTATATCCTCGACCAAAAGGAACTTAGCATGAGACAATATCGATGGATTGAGTGACAAAATGTATCACGACCTCAAAGAGCTATATTGGTGGCCTAACATGAAAGCAGATATTGCTACCTACATCAGTAAATGCTAGACATGTTCTAAGGTCAAGGCTGAGTGTCAAAAACCATCAGGATTACTACAACAACCCGAGATTTCCGTATGGAAGTGGGAAAGAATCACGATGGATTTTGTTAAAACACCGAGTGGTTATGACGCCATTTGGGTAATTGTTGACCATCTCACTAAATCTACTAATTTTATTCCAATCAGAGAAACTTAAAGTATGGACAAGCCGACCAAGCTTTACATCAAGGAAATAGTTTCTAGGCATGGTGTGCCAATTTCAATGATCTCATATAGAGATAGCAAATTTACTTCAAACTTCTGGCAGTCACTTCAGGAAGCTTTCGGAACTCAACTGGACATGAGTACTGCCTATCATCCATAAAATGACGGTCAAAGCGAAAGAACAATACAAAACTTGGAAGATATGCTAAGAGCTTGTATTATTGACTTCGGTAAAAGTTAGGACAACCATTTACCGTTAGTCAATTTTTCTTATAACAATAGCTCTCATTCCAGTCTTAAATCCTCACATTTCAAAGCATTGTATGGCCAAAAGTGTCGATCTCCTGGAGTGAGGTTGGCGATGTCCAACTCATAGAGAGATTGTACAACAAATAACTGAAAAGATTGTACAAATCAGAAATAGATTACAAGCTGCTAGAGATCGTCAGAAAATATATGCTAACACTAGACCAAAACCCTTGGAATTCCAAGTTGGAGATAGAGTTATGTTAAAAGTCTCGCCTTGGAAAGGCGTAATTCATTTTGGAAAACATCACAAACTGAGTCCACGATACATCGGGCCATTCAAAATCCTGGTTAGGATTGGTCCGGCAGCATATAAACTCGAACTACCACAAAAATTAAGTGGAATCCATAATACCTTCCACGTGTCAAATCTAAAGAAATGTCTGTATGACGAAAACCTTGTCATCTCATTAAATGAAATCAAACTCGTTGACAAGCTACATTTTATAGAAGAACCTATTGAAATAATGGACCGAGAGGTCAAACAGTTGAAACAAAGCCAAATCCCCATTGTTAAAGTACGTTAAAATTCTCACCGAGGGCCAGAATATACCTAGGAAAGAGAAGATCATATGCGACAAAAGTATCCGCATCTCTTCTCTGGCACATAAAACTAAATCACGAGGACGTGATTCCTCTAACGGGTATTGACTGTAGCAATTAAAAAATTTTCCGATCATTATTTAACTCATATATTTCCAATTTATTTTAATTTCATGAAAATTAACTTTTACGGTTAACCGAATAGGTTATCCCACGTTCGTCGTTACACATACATTTAATATGAACCCGACTCTAGACTACGTTTAGTCTAAATGTTTTGATCAATCTAATTGTCTAATAGTATATTTTAACAACGGATAACATTCATAAATATATACATCAATTGTTAAACTGTAAATGAAATAGTTTTTATAGAAATGACGTAGACCTTTGTTGATATATATAGCGTCGTTAACTTATAACTCATCTAATATAATTAATTAGGGTATAATGATAAGTTTTAACATTCTTATAAGAATAGTACTTTTATGTTACTCAACTTTAAGTTTTGTGACTTAACAGATCCTAACATTTTAATTACCATGACCAAAATTATACCCCGTAGGGTAAGAACTTCTCGATGAAGCAAAATCGAACACATCACCACTCATTGCTTGAGGTGGCGTGTGACTCATAAAACAAATCAACACATCACCACCTCATTAGCTTGAGGTGGCGTTATGACTAATAAAGCAAATCAACACATCACCACCTCTAAATTATATATATAAACGCAATCATTAATTTTTCTCATAGATACCAAAAATAATAATCTTTGGAGTTTAAGGTCTGAGTTCATCAGATATTTACCAAGAGTTGGCTGTTTGGGTTGATTGGTATTCATTTGGGTTGAAAGCTAGAGTTTGATTCATTGTTCTTGTTGAATTCTTCCATCATCCTTCCTTTGTAAGGATATATTCATGTTCTTATATTCATCTTTTTATTTTTGATCATGTATAATTTCTATATAATATCTATAATTGTATGTGTAATCTTATTTCAGTGGGTTTTAGACATTGTACATACTTGTTAAATCATAAAAATGCAAGATAAACAAGCCTTATGTAATGGTGGTAAATTCTGTTTTAGACTAGTAGCAAACATAGAGATATTGTGGAAAATCAATAGGTTCTAGGTATTGGTTAATAATACTAGGTGTTAGACCAATCGTTTATGATCATTTTTTCGGGTGGTCGTATCACGATTCGATGTACGGGATGAATTAGTTATAGCGAAATGGCAAAGTGTGCGCAGATTCTGCTCACTGTATGTAAATGGATATTATCTACAGAGTTTTTGTTATAGTACCCTAATTATATAAAAACTAAAAAGTGTAAAGATGGACTCAAATATCTAACCATGGCTCACTGGTGTGAGCTTAATCGGAGTTACAATTGGTAAAATGACGTCATTACGGGTATTGAGTTGGCTGTCAATACAGCATGATCTTTAATGACGTATTCGACCAATTTGGACCATTTTCCATAAAAATGAGTTTTAGTGGATTTCTAAATCTGTATAGTAGGATTGAATACGGTTCTCGGGATATAAAAAATAGTCTAGTCTATTACGGTTTGAAAATATGGTTACTGAGCGGGATGTATCTTATTAGGTAACTTATATGGACCGGGATGGTTTAATGGTAATTGGCTATTTTTATGAACCCGAAGTGGTAGGACCCATTACGAGAATATGTCACACGTTTACCTTCCTGTATTTAAATTGAACGAAACTTAGACCCGTATTTGAAACCATTTTCACTATATACCACCTTCTATGTCAAACTCACGTTTTACAAGAGTCCTTAAAGAAACATACGAGCGTTTTCCGTAAAAGTTTTGTCACGTTAATTACACTTTTCAACCATAGATACTTAGATATGTGTAACGTATCTAATTTTTATAGGCGAATTTTATAAAAATATGAGCCTCTCCGGTGGTGTCGTTGTATCGATCGAGTTGTGAATTACGATTCTAAGTGCGGTAATGACTCCTAATACGTTCACTAATTGACGTCATATAATTATGTAGCCCAAGATTACGTTCGTCTTGTATATTATTTATAAATGGCAATATAGGCTGAATTAAAACTTTCAGGGTATTACGTTACTATTAATATAACAAATATAAGAATCTTGTTCAACATTTATAGTCAAAGTCATTATCTTTAAATGTATAGTTTAGACTTTATTTATATGACTCGATCATACTATAGTTTCGGTAGGTCATTCTTTAAGAGCGTGATCGGCGCAATAACTACTTTTTTATCATTATAACTCCTACTACTGATCGACTACGGTGAGTACATAGACACTAACTTTAGTTTAATTAGTTTATTAATCATTTTTGGGGTGTGAGTCATGCTTGTTACACATCTTTTACACAAAGGAAAGTAAAAAATTGAATATATTTTAGGATTTCCAGGATTTTGATTGCTTGTGTCTAGGCTATTCATGCCATTATGACCCCATCTTGGTATTGGACCTTGGAAAAAATTGTGTGTGAACGAGTAATATGGATTATGGGTGTAGGGCCTATTAAAGGTATTGTACGTGTGCACGGGGGGGGGTGCATGTTCGGGTGTGCATTTCGGATGGTGTTGGTTTTCGCGTGTTTTGGATATTAGACGTGTCGGGGCAATTTGCTTGAAGAGTGCGGATAGTAGGGTGTGTGTAGGGATGGGGAGGGTTGGTAATGGTGTAGGTGTGGATTGTTAAGTGAGGTGGTGGTGGGTTGGTGGGGTGGAGGGGATTTGGTTGTAGTTTCGCGGTTTTTGGGTGGCGGGAATGGTGATGGTTAAGTGTTTAAGTAGGTTGGATAGATCACTGGTGGTGGTCATGGGGGGACATGGGGGGGTGAGGTGGGGGTGCTTGGGTGTTTATTGATAGTATGGTTGTGGGATATGTGTTGGGTGGGTCGAAGGTGATGTTTATGGTGGAGGAGAGTGTTCTGCAGGAGTTGGGGGGCACTGGTGGTGGGTAGTGGTGGGTAAATTGTGGTTAGCGGAGGGGTTGAGGGGTGATTTAGAGTATGGCCCCCCCCCCCCCCCACCCCCCCCCCCCCCCCCCCCCCCCCCCCCCCCCCCCCCGTTTTTTTCCTTTACTCTGCCATCCCTTTATTCTTCATTACGTCTTTATTATTCGAATGATAATGTATTTCAAAACATCTCATTTAGAGTCGTTTTCTGTAACTTGTATTGTGTGTCATGAAGTAATACCCTCGTCTAGCTTCCGCTACTACTCAAAACTGGGGGTGTTACGGATTGGTACCAGAGCTACGGTTATAGAGAACCAGGTTGCATTTTATACCTAGACTATAACTACTATTTACAGTTAAACCGTTTCACTTATTATCGTCTTCACATTCCGTGTGCCATACCTATTCTTTGACACATCACTATTTTTATTCATATAAATATTTAACTAACTATGAGCACGTATACCTTTTTTGTAGACATCATGTGTGTACCCGCTTCTCCCGAACATGTTCCCGCTATACCCGATCAGTTACCAGTTGAACCACCTCTTGCAAACAAACCCTCCTGAACTAGACATATGACTATCTGATTGCCCGGTTCTGATATGATGACGAAGAGGAACCTTATGAAGATTTAGATGATGAGGAGGATCCGAAAGAGGATCCCAAAATGGAATTAGACGAAAAGGAAGAGGATCCCGAAATGGACTTAGACGAAGAGGAAGAGGATCCCGAAATGGACATAGACGATGAGGAGGAGGATGAACCACTTCCTACATCCCCACCACCATTGTCTCTACTACGAACACCACCTCCTGTGTCAGAATCCTCTTCTGATTATGATATTCCTGTTATCACTATTACCAATGTAGGTAGACCTTTTAAAGGTCCGTTGTCTACCTACGAGATTGGCGAACCTTCTTCCGTAGCACGATCTCTTTTCAAAGCACCATGACATATTCGATAAACCTTCACAAAGAAGCGTTTATAAGTTTTACGGATATTTTCCGAAAGTTTAAGTAAACAAATAAAATAATATCTATTGTGGGTATATACATAATACTTGCTAAATCACATCTAAAAGCAAATACAAAACCACATCTATGTTGTGAAATTTCAAAGGACCAAAACCACTTTTGATAAGCAATCCCAAACACCTTTTTTTCATCTCAAACAGTGTAAACCAATAATATTGTGTCTTCTACGGTTCTGGCTTTCCTACCTAGTTGGATCCGAACAATATCCCTTTAATATAATCGAATATGACATATAAATATTGTTGAACAATTTTGGTACAATTGCTGCATTTGCAGTTTGCATCCCAACACTCTTGTATTATGTAGAGATCACAAAACACACCTTCATTGTTTTATCCTCATGCCAAAAGCAGGCTTTATACCCTTTCGTACTTCCTCCTGATACCTCGCATAACCAAATGTCATTCTAAATATGTTCTAAAAATGAAAGTTTTTATCGTTGATCAAGTTTGAAGAGAGACCTAACCCGAGTGAGGAGACGATGGTTTACATATACCACTGTTTTTTTTTTTAAAAGTTTAGGTGGAACTGGGAAGAATATGGGATCACACCATCCATGATGCTGGCGTTTCTAACTGAAACAGTTTGATAAAAGATAAAAATATCGTCTAGTCTATAAAACTACAAATCTGTCGTCTAAGGCAAAAGAAATTCAAAACTGTTTGTAGAAGCTTACAACAAAAGCAGAGGTAGTAGGATTTACTAGGGCCCTATTGCAAATAGGACCATTTCGGTCTCGCGTTGTACGGTGAATCAGTTGTGGTGTTTTAGTTAGCATCCAAAGCATCGGTTCTCTCACGGATTATGTGGGTCATACATCATCTCAGCTATGCATCCAACATTGCCTATTTTGGACCGTAGCGTCTATAGCACTCCAGTGGCGATAGTACCCGAGCATTTCAAGATCAGCTGCAAACAAACACATATAAGCAAAGATGAAGCTTTGTAGACCATTGCATTAGCTTCAGATAAACATATAGGCTACAAAATACGTATACAAACATGCTAAAACTTTGTGTTATATTTTAATAAAATCAAGTTTATTCCTATGTTTGAAGTTCAATGTTCCACTTTCAGTATACGGGTGTTTGAATACACTCATTTCATATGTCAACCCCATTTATGCGTATGCAAAGGAGCTTTCATTTCTTTGTGCTCATTTGCACCACAATTAGAAGTTCTAACCGGAAGACCTGGCCCGTCAAAAGACCAGCGCCTATTTAGTATTCCGCGCCCCGTTTTCCCGACCTCAGCACTTCTTTTTCAGCCGTATCAAAACCCCCCACGAACAACGCCACCTACAGCCCATTTGGCGTCCCCCCCCCCATTTCGCTAACCCCCCTCCCCCCCCGCACTACCCTCACAACCACGGGTCTTAGTAACACTCCTCTAAACCAAGCATACGTCATGAAAATCCTAGGTAAACATAATGTCAAACATTCCTCGAAACCAACATAATGAACAACAAAATTAACAAACAGAAACTAAAATCCTTTAAAAACCCAAAACTTTATATATCTATGTCTAAACAACCACCCAATTTTTAAAGAAAATCACCAAAAATCAACCTAAATTCAGTCATCCAAATAACCCGTCAGCCTGTTTACATCCTAAAATCGAAGACCCACAAAAATAAATCCCCAAATTTCACATTAAAAATGAAAACCCCTTCTTGTGTTCTTGACTCTTACCTGAAGCTAAGCCGGACTCAAAGAGGCTTCAAAGCCAGATCTTAAAGGCCAACACCGCGCTTAATCAAATAATAACCAACAACCTGTTAAAAACACGAAATTCAAAATCAAATCAATATATAAAAACATAATAAATAAACAAATATACAAAAACCTAATAACTTTGCATGTGCAATGGACATGCTAGAGGGAGGTATAGAGAGAGAATCGGTTAGAGGGAAGGAGAAGATCGATGATGTGCAATGTGTGTGTTGGTGTGTTTTTTTTTGTTAGTGTGTTTTTCAGAGAGAGAAAGAGAGAGATTGGGATTCAAGAGAAAGGAAGGAGGAGAGGTGAGGGACACGTATGATACACGTGTATGTGACAAAGTGCTCTAGGGTTTTAATTGTTCGGGTCGGGCGTATTTAATGATAGTGCGGGTCGGGCAGTACTCGGTGATCCTGGTAATTGTATGGATTGATAATACGAGATGACAATTTTTTTCTAATTTTTAATCCCAGTGGAATTTTTATAGTGATTTAATATTTGAAACTTAAAAACATATTAATACGCGGACATTGAAATATCTCATGTTCAAAGAGGACTAGAATTGGTGAACGTAAAAAACAAAAAATCTAGCAAACTAAAATTTTAAGAGAAGTATCACATGTTTAGTAGGAACACTCCGAGTGAACGGGATTCGGATTTCCATTCCATCGTAATCTTAAAAATCCACGAACCAAACGAAGCCTCATATTTAGTTGTATATGTCTCTTTTTTTTTCTTTTCTAAACCCAACCCGATAAATCAGTGTCAAATTTTTTTTATCCCTTTTGATTTCCTCGAAGTTAAAGTCTCGGGATTTTATCATTTTTTGATGTTATTTAATTCTTTTTGTTGACTCTATTGTACTTTAAGTTTCTAGCGTCTTGCTAGACTCTTTTTTATATATATTCTATCTTTACCGTTCAAAAAAAAATAAAATAAAATCAAACAACTTAAGATGCTAAACTTTTTTACCTAACAAAAAATCCAATTTAAACTCCTAAATGTTATATTTTTTTTTGAACGGCAAATTGATATTATTAAAAAAACTAGCAAGGAGCTAGAAATTACAAGGATATGGATTTAGGACATTTCATCCAATAGAATCCAATCAAATATGTTTTTACATCTATATGAACACAAGTATAAGAGTACGAAACAATATCAACAAAAAGAGAGCTTCCATAACGCGATGAGAAGATCCAAAAAGCACTTGGTTGCGCAATTTCCAAATCACCCACCACATAACGATAAAAGACCACCTTCTAGCATTTCCTTTATGCGAGTTTTTAGAAAAAACCGAGTATTTTTGAACCAAGCAATCCATTCTTCGTAACAAGAAAAATCTGGAATATCAATTTCCCACCATCGAGCAATTTTTACGCCATATTAGGTCCGAGCTAAATTACAAGAGTAGAAAAGATAGACGCGAGCAAGTATCTCAGCTAACCACAATTTTGGGCAATAATAGAAGGAATATCCATCCCACGAAGTGAAAAGGTTAAGTATCGTGGGGAGCTTATCACAAACAAACTTTCCCCTAAAATATTAACCGTTTATTGGCAACCACGTCACCCATACTATAAAGTCCACCCAACAAAAGGAAAAAGAATATCATCAATAAATGTTCTATCAGCCGAGTGGAACCGAAAACTCACCAGAAGATCCAAGAAGTCCCATGCCCACTTCATCATTGGAAGGAATAAAGATATAGACCCAACAAGGTTCAAACTAGATAGGTGAAGCTGCTCTCTTCCACCCCCACGGGGTTTCTATACTTCTACAAAAGAAGCAACAAACGAAAGCATCAATGAGTTTAACTTGCAACCGTAATACCATTTTTTGAGACTCGAACGCATATAAAACTAAGGAAAAGATATGCAAAGGGGGCACATCATTAATCCAAACAATCTTCCCAAAAGAAGAGTGTTCGCTACCGTTTCCCACTTTCTTTCTTCAAAACGCAAGAAGATAAATACCATTTTTCTGCGACAAAGAAATGATCTCTATCAAGATACAATCCAAGATAAACTGGAAACCTGAACCCTGTGTGAACAAAAGGACGAACGATCGCCATATAAAAACAGCAATAAGAGGGAAAAGAAAAAAAAAGGAGCCCGGTACGAAAACGATGCCAAAGATGCATACCGCGAAAGAAATCCCAAACCCCACTTAAATAATTAAGGATCTATAAGCGCAAAGAAGCTAGGACACACCTGAGCCAATCCTTTTTGTTAGAAGCCAAGAATTTTGATGTTTCCAACTTAATCATAGAGAACTTTTTCATTTATATCGGCAACATTAAAAAATTTTCTGCGAAGGGATTCCAATAGTCACGAGAAACACCCAAAGGAGCTTTATAATGCCCACATAATGAATAAAGTAGGCAAGGACGTAAGGACATAATTAGATTAACGTAATGACGTCCACCAACGGAAAGAGTCTTAATTTTTCCATCTTTGATAATCTGTGAGAAACATACAATTTATCTCATCCGCGAGTAGCCTTTTCTCCTATAAGGAGACATCCCAACCCTTGACACCAAGATAAGAGAACGAAGTCGAAAAAGTAGAACACCCATTAATTTAGCTGCCGCAAGACCCAATCCTCATTTGAAGACTTCCAATGCCCATGGAGTTTTACTCTTAGCGAAGAATATTGCAATTGAAGACCCCAGAAAGCCAAAAAGAGAGCATTTGAGCATAACGAACTATGGTAAGGATTTTGCTCTATTCCAATGCCAAATGAAGACACGCGTCATCAGCCTAGCATAAAAGATGAGATAACTCACACGAATGATCAAATCGATACCCTTAAAAAGAATCAGCATTTAAGATAATTCTTTGAAAGGAAAGATCAAACTTTTTCCATAACTAAATGAACAAATCAGGAAGTAAGGGGTCTCCTTGCTCTCAAACCCTTGTAACTTAAATTCAAGACCTCCGTACTAACCATTATACAAGAATAGATCCACATATCAGCCGAGCAAAGACATCTTGAATCCATCCTCCCATTTAATGCGCAAAACCCAAAGTTTCCTTAAATAATATCAATAGAAGTCCCATCTCACAAGAATCAAAAGCCTTTTCAAAAATCACTTTAAAAATTCATAGGCTTTCGATTTACATGATCTATTCACCAAGAAATAAGCTCATTAAGATGAAAGGAACCTCAAGAATTGACGGTCTTGGATACAAAAGCAATTGAAACATCACTAATTACAAGCTCAATATTACCATCTTAAGACACAATTATGACCAAATCTTACGAAAACATCTTGTAAAAAGACACCCCAAGAGTACTAAGTTGGCCAGTAAAATTTATCAAACAATCGCATCATGTTCTTATGGGAATTAAGCAATTTGAAGGATGAATTACATCCAGGAGGAACTTACGTTGATATAAAACCTTTCACTGGATCACATTAACAACAATCTTGCTTTAAACAATATCCACCAAAATACGAAAAAAATACAAATGAAATCCGTACGGACCTGACGATCACAATGGTTCCCGCAATCCCGAAACCGGTGTTCTTGATCTCATATCAAAAACGTAAAACATCACACTCCAAGTCATCCACCTCTCTCAGAAAAAGCATTTTTTGAGAACAAATGACTATCATTATCAATACAAGGACCAGAAGGACCCACAAACGATTGCAAAGTGAGCATGAGAAAATTCGTTTTTTAACCTTGCAAGGTTCGTCAAATCCAATCTCCATCTATGAGAACACCACATACAATTGCAATCTTCTCTTATTAATATCCCATGAAAATGATTTTGAATTTTTTCACGCCATTCAATGGCCCATCATCAACCTTTGCGCTTTCTGAAGCCAAGTCCCTAAAGAGTGAACTTTTGTTAAAATTATGTAAGTTCCTTTCAGAGAGAATCCTTTCAGTTACTATAATCCTCGTTACTAATCCAGATATGCTGAATAACTTGTGCAAGATGGAGACAACCGAGCTTGATAGAAAAGAAGTATCATTCAGAGCATTTTATAATCATCTACACCACTCTTTTATTGAAGCGCATTAAGAGCCTGAGAGCTTTTTCTTTTTAGAAAGAATAATCTTATTTAAAACGATATAAGAACTTGAATACTCCACCACGAATCCTTAATGAGGTATATTCAGAGAAAAACCTTTCTTGTGAACCAAGATTTAATAACTACGAAAATGGTATGGACCCCATAATCAGTAACAACTTCGCCGCCATCAATGAATGGGTCTGTGATCTGAAAGATGCCTGTCACGACAAATACCTGATCACAGAGAAAGGACCATTTCAGAGTAAACCTTCAGAAATAAAAACACTATCCAATTTACTATCCTTTTCCGATGGCCTATTTGATAGCCAAGTTAAACTAATATGCATTCCAAGGGGAAGATCAATAAGCCAGCAGTATGAGTGATGAAGTGATTAAAACATTGGCGCCCGTTTTCAATATAAATCGCGTTCTCACAAACCTTCTTGTATTGATCAAACATTCATTGAAAACTCCTAAAAATAATGCATCTCTTCCATCCCATGTATCAATAACAGAGTGAGTAACATATTCCTCATGAGAGATTCTCTCAGAGATTATCTTGAGAGAGCATAATAGAAACATACAAACATAACCTAAGTAGTCAGTAGAAAGACAAGTACCACGAACCGACCCACAATAAAAACAGAAATGGGTTGGCATTATCTTAGCAAAGCTATTAGGATCCCTCATCACATAGAATTCCTCCTGAAAGACCAACAAAAGAACAAAAGAAGAGCGTCTTAAAAAAAGAATTACCCCAAAATCTTAGATAAAAAAAGATTAATGCTCTCCAACCTTTCTGTTTCTTAATACAACAAAGCTTTAAACTATTCTATTGAATTTAACTCCCGAATCCACTGTTTCTTGGCTGATTGGCCAAGACCTTGATCCTCCAGTTTTAAGGCAAAAGGATTACGAATAACGCCACTACACATTTAGATCCCCTATAATAGGACTGATATCAGAATGCTCGAGGCTGAAATTAACACTAATCACCAAACATTTAACCTCTGTGAGTGAAACCAGGAGGTGAAGAGGATCGCTATCCTACCCGCCTCCTATTATCTTGCTTCAATAAGAAGCTGATCTAAATAACCAAAAGGATCTTCTGATATCTACCTCTTATAGGAGGTATCCTAGTTCATTAATAACGTTTTGATAGACTCATTCCATGACAAGCTAGAATCCTGAAACATGATCATCTTTCGCATCCCTAGATAATTTGAATTATTTTTTTTCTCTCTCCTACAATTCATCATCAGAAGATGATTCACAAATTCATCGACTAGTTTCAGGAGAAGTCCATAGGTTCTAGTACTCTAATTGAATCCAATAAACTTTCCCTTTTAACAATACTTTTTGGGTACGAATCATTGATAATAGTTACAAACCACGGTAATCCACACAACTATTTCTGTACGACAACGAACAAATCGCCTCTACCAAATCGACAGTATACAAAGTACCCCAAGGAGACACAATTTTGTGGAACGCTTTGTATTGTTTCCAAAGCACACGCATAGTAGTTCCTTCTATAGCAATCCAAACAATGTCTGATATCGCTCACCAAATAATTATTAGGCATTACCCAGATTCATGGAATCAATACAATACACCCAGAGATAATCAATTTTCTTTGGAAGCACAAGATTGGATTGCATCAGGACGCCATTACCCACCAAGATAAGAGATCTTTATGCGCATCAAGAGCCCTCATCGGTTAAGGATGACAAAAGGTAGATAGAGGCGTTAAATTAACATTAATATTCGCAATAGCAGACACAAGGGAGAGAACATTGCTGATAAGCAATCATCATCAAAAGCAATAGCAGGTGAGGAAATCATGATCACATTAGAGATGACAAATATATTAGGCTGTCGATTTCCAACACAAAGCAAACGAATTATTCTGGTTTCTTTATTCCCATCATCAGTGGCCTAACATTTGGCTCCTTTAACCCACCTAAATGTCTAGATCATCACTTTCGAAATTAACTAATGTTCCTGCCATTCAAGTGGCCCTTCCAAATCGTAGCCTTATTTGTTGCCTGTAACTTATAACGACCCAACCCCAAATACCGTACATAATTACCCACCAATCTTCCAAAAAACCATTAAAAAAACATTGATAAATTTTGACAAATCCAAATCTTTTACCTTCCTTTGATCACTTCAGTGGAATGAAAGAACAACAACATTGATCCATACTCTATACGTACAAGCAGGAAACATATCCTGGCCGAAAATGTCTCTGGAAGATTAGACACTATAATCGAACAACGATGATCTTAACCACGTCGTCTTCAAAAATCTACTAATCATGTTTCTTTCCTTCCTCCAACTATCATGCCAATCGTCGATACCCATGATAAACATGAATGAGATGAGTTCTTTGATTGAAGGGAATCTTGGGTTTACACGGCGTTTAAATTTTTGGAGGCGATTATAAAAAGAAACGCGAAAAGGAGTCAATTTGGGTTGATTTAAAAAGAGATTCAATTGCGAAAGGGGAAAACAAACAGATCTAAACCTTAATCCAAGATTGAGTAAGATCAGCCTAACACGGCCGTCGATATGGACGTAATCATCTTTTCTAAACCCAACCCGATAAATCAAACAACTTAAGATGCTAAACATTTTTACCTAACAAAAAATTCAATTTAAACTCCTAAATGTCATATTTACCGAACAAAAAACTATAATGTCATATATACCAAATTTAAAAACAAAATTTGTCATATTTACCCACAATACAAATTTAATCATTATAAAGTCTTAAATATTATCAATGAAAAATGTTTTGACTAATTTACCCTTCTTAATTTGGGTAAATATGATGCTTTTTGTTTATCTTCATTTCAAAGAAAAAGAAAATGTTGCTAAAAGACTTCATATATATTAAAACATAATGCCACCTTAACTCTTGTTACTCTTGGGCTCTTGGCCTACATTTATGGTATGTTTGGTGAAATAGGCTGGAGTTTAGGCTGGGGCTGGGGCTGAGGCTTGTGATGAGGCTGGAGCTAGGGCTAGGGTTTATATTATAAGCCGAAATTGAAATTTGTATTTTTGTAAATCTGTTTGGCAAATGGGCTGGGGCTAGGGCTTATTATTGCAAAATTATTAAAAAAAACATAATTAATGAGTTTTATGATATATGTTAGATATTTTTGTAGGTAAATATGTAATTTATGTTTCATAAGCCCCGAGCTAAAGTTTTTAGCCCCTTTTATGAGGCTGAGGCTTATAGGGGCTTATGACTTCATAAGCCCGCGTGACAAACGGGGCTTATTTTATAAGCCGACTTATTTTAAAAAGCCCAAACCACAATAAGCCCCTCCCCAAACACACCCTTAATTTGCACACGGTTAGAAATCTACATGCACTGCTATTTTAATTGTCTGTAAATTGTTGCCAAAGCATGCTGTTTAATTAGTTGGTTCTTTATTACTCCCTCTGTCCCAAAATTATTGTCTTCCGACAAAAAACACATAGTTTAAGAAAAGTGCATTTATTACAGCCTTCTTTTTCTTACTTTTTAGCAGAATGACAGTTTTACCCTTAGCTAATTAATTAAAGTCTTATTTAAAGTTTGTAATTATAATTTTAAGTAAGGGTAATATGGTAAACTTGATCAAACTTTCCTATCTATTTTTAGTAGTGAACAATTAAATTGGGACATCTCAAAAAGAAAACGTGGACTATAATTTTGAGACGGAGGGAGTAGTTGGTTCGTAGTTGTCTTTATTCCTTTATTAACTAAACATAGAAATAAAGAATTTTGCAAAGTATTCATGGAGTTAGACATGGTTCCCGTTTTTGTTTGGTTCATTGAGTAATGCTTTGGCTTTTTGTTTTAGTACCGACGTGTCCATGAAGCATCTGTGTTTATGCAAGGGTATGACTGGTATTTAATAATATAAATTTATTTTTAAGTGGTTTAGTAATAAAATGGGTAGATGTGACAAATATGA
>BQNB010055752.1:0-14341 GCA_026074375.1 Tanacetum coccineum
ACCCTAAACCCTAAACCCTAAACCCTAAACCCTAAACCCTAAACCCCAAACCCTAAACCCCAAACCCTAAACCCTAAACCCTAAACCCGGCTTTGTTGACCCAGAACGTCCACATCATGTCTATCGTCTGAAGAAAGCACTTTACGGGTTAAAACAGGCTCCCCGGGCATGGTATGACACTTTGTCAAAGTTTCTTCTGGCACAAGGATTCTCCAAGGGTGTCGTCGATCCAACCTTGTTCATTCGGAAAATAGGCAAACACACTCTTCATGTTCCCAAAGATTGTGACCGTTTTTCTAATGAAATGAGTTCTAAATTTCAAATGTCGATGATGGGTCAAATATCATTTTTCTTAGGGTTACAAATTTCTCAGAATCCCAGAGGCATTTTCATTAATCAATCTAAATATGCTAAGGAGATTTTAAAGAGATTTGATATTCATAACTGTGACCCTGTTGACACTCCTATGGTGGAGCGGACCAAACTGGATGAGGACCTCTCAGGCATCCCTGTTGACCAAACTCGATATCGGGGTATGATTGGATGCCTGATGTACCTCACAGCCAGTCGACCAGACCTTGTTTTTGCTGTGTGCATGTGTGCTAGATATCAATCTAGGCCCACTAAGAAGCACCTTGAAGCAGTTAAACGGGTCTTTCGGTATCTCCAAGGAACCATCAATATGGGTCTTTGGTATCCGAAAGACACCGCCATGGCACTAACAGCATACGCAGACGCAGATCATGCAGGTTGTCAGGACACTCGCAGAAGTACATCTGGCAGTGCTCAGTTCCTTGGTGATAAGTTAGTCAGCTGGTCATCAAAGAAGCAAACCAGCACGTCCATCTCGTCTACAGAGGCTGAATACATCGCGATGTCTGGTTGCTGTGCCCAAATCCTATGGATGCGGTCTCAATTATCAGATTATGGCTTTGCATACAATCGCATCCCTATGTACTGTGACAACAAGAGTGCCATAGCTCTTTGCTGCAACAACGTTCAGCACTCTAGGTCTAAACACATCGACATCCGACATCATTTCATCAGAGAACAAGTGGAAAAAGGAGTGGTTGAGTTGTATTTCGTGAGGACAGAGTATCAACTGGCGGATATATTCACTAAGGCGCTGCCCAGAGAACGATTCGAATTCATTCTCCCAAGGCTTGGCATGAAGTGTATGAAGCCGGAGACACTCAAAAGTCTTCAGGATGATCAGGATGTGTAACGGATTGGCTTCAAGTATCCTTTGTAAATATGTACATCCTTAAACCCAAAAAGAAAAATACAAAAATATAAAACGATCGAAAATCCATAAAAATCAGAAAATAGAAAATTCCAAAAATAGTTTTTCTTCAAGACATGTCTTTCGTTTATCGATAACATTTACGGTCCTAGAAATGTCGTTCAATAATGACACGGGTCTTTAAATGAAGCTCGAACGGAAGTTTTAACCTTTCAAAACATGTCTAAATGGCTTGTAGTTATTTCCGACTGCAACCCGCCTTTCAAAATAAGGAAAGCTCGTCGCCAAAAAGACGGCTGTTCCTAACAACGGGTGATTACGTTCTCCCGGGCATGGGTTACTTTATATCCATGCAACCTCGATTTAATGTACGCTTCAGTGCATTATTTTTTGATTAGGAAGAGAAGTCTTCTGTCATCCTCATAATTTTCCGTCTATGATTCTTCAGAAAATTATTTGGATCTCACATGGTGGCTTAATGTTGCTTTTGAAAATTAATCGGACTTGGCTTGTCATACATTTGACACTCAATCAACGACTACAGCTCTTTAAATAGAAAACGGGTCATTGATTGAGGGGGAGAGTGGTTTTTCAAATTTATGACATCTTTCAGGCATCTTTCGTAACTAACGGGGTTATGGTTTAAGGGGGAGTTAAACTAGTGATAACTTAAAAAGGTCCAATTGTGTCAATTATATGCATGTCTAGGGTCTTATGTGCTATTTGCTACTTGCATCCTAGGTTCATTAAATGTGAAGGACCAATTGTGTCGCTTTTCAAAGTTACTCAATCCATTAGTTGCTATGTGTCCCTAAATGTTAAAGAAATATGAAAAGTGAGGGACCATTGGTGTAATTTATCTTACATTATAAGAAATAAGAAAGAGAGGGGCCAATTATGCCAACTGTTGAAAGTGTAATTTTTGAACAAAAAGGGGGTTGCGTTTTGACTTGGTCAAACTCACAAAAATTATAGTCAAACTCTCAACTTTCTCTCTCAAATCCACTTACTGCGTTTTGATTAAAACAGAGATCTCTTGTGCGTTTCTTTGCTTAGACACTTGTGTGATAACCAAATCAAGTAACAGGTTAGCGTTTGATTTCGTGTTTTAATTACTAAGGTATCAAATGCTTTGTTAATGCTTGAATTTGAATCCCCGCCTTCTCCATAAGTGCCCCTATGATTTTCGAAGTAGTGGTTGCCCTTTAAGAATAAACTCATGTTGTGATTTGATGAATGTTCGTGGTTGCGTTTTAGGGGTTTAGGGCTTAATTAATGTTGCGTTTTGTGGATGAATTCATGTTGCGTTTTAGGGTTTTAGGGCTAAATTAATGTTGCGTTTTGTGGTTATATTGATGTTGCGTCTTAGGGTTGTTAGGGCTAAAATTCATGTTGTGTTTTGATGACTGTTCTTGATTGCGTTTTGAATCCATATTGATGTTGCGTTTTAGGTTAGAAATGGTCTTGGTTGCGTTTCCCGATAGAATTCATGTTGCGTTTTGATGTAATCTTCTTGATTGCGTTTTTGAGTTGGCATTCTTGTTGCGTTTTGATAGTTTAGTTGCGTTTTGTGGCTATATTCAAGTTGCGTTTTCAGAATTAATTATTAGTTGCGTTTTCATGGTTAAAATTCTTGTTGCGTTTTGATAATTATCTCTTAATTGCGATTTGATAATTAATAATTGATTGCGTTTTGATTATATGATTCAAAACAGGTTCAAAACGCAACTCGTTGCGTTTTGATTTGAAGAAATTTTAATATTAAAATATTGAACCAGTTATTTCGAAATTTTCTAAAATGACTGCGTTTTGACTTGTTTTGAATATTATAATCATTGCGTTTTGATGCCTGCGTTTTGAGTATGACTGCGTTTTAACTTTGATGCATTTTGAGAGTGACTGCGTTTTGAGAATCATTGCGTTTTGATGCCTGCGTTTTGAGTATGACTGCGTTTTGTCTTAGTTGCGTTTTGATTTATGACTTGGTTACGTTTTGATTATGCCTGCGTTTTGATGCCTGCGTTTTGAGTATGACTGCGTTTTGACTTAGTTGCGATTTGATTTGTGACCTTGTTGCGTTTTGACTATGCCTGCGTTTTGATATCCTGCGTTTTGAGTATGACTGCGTTTTGACTTAGTTGCGTTTTGATTTATGACTTTGTTGCGTTTTGACTATGCCTGCGTTTTGATATCCTGCGTTTTGAGTCTGAGCATGTCAAAATCCTTGCGTTTTGGGGTCTGGTCTTGTGTAGATTAAGGGTTGTCTTAGTGTGTTCCATCCATTGCATCTGTGATTATTTCGGTGTAATTGTGTCTTTTCTCTCTTTGATGAGTTAACATCCGTTAACTCAAGAGTTGACCAATCTCACTGAGTAACACTATAGCATGATCTAATAGTCCATTATCTTGGATCTTGTGCATACATGCTTAACTTCCGTGCATATGCTCTCATCTAACAACCCTTATCTGCATGCTCGTTCTTCTATGATTGTAACTTTGCAGAATCAATGGCTAATGCTGAACATGCACCCGCAATGGCGTCACCCGTCCGTACTGATGAACAAATCGTGCCACGCAATCGATGGGTGCCAATTGGGAAAAGCAATTGCTATCTAAATGAAGAAAAATCTCAACCCAACCCTATTTTCAAGATCGCTGTGGACATTCTCAAGCAAACAAATTTCTTCAGAGCTTTTACAGCGTCATCAACAATACCGGCTATCTATATTCAACAATTCTGGGATACTATTCGTTTTGACAGTAAAGCTGGAAGTTATAAGTGTCAACTGGACGAGCAATGGTTTAATCTCACTCAAGACACACTCAGAGATGCTCTTCAGATCACACCAGTCGACAACAACCGGGCTTTCTCTTCTCCTCCAACTCCTGATACTCTTGTTGAATTTGTCAATAAGTTAGGGTATCCAAAGGAAGTCAGAATTTTGTCTAATGTCACCACTAATGACATGTTCCAACCGTGGAGGGCAATAACAACCATTATCAATCTGTGTCTTACGGGAAAGACTTCTGGATTTGAAAGGCCGAGAGCCCCAGTGCTACAAATCCTTTGGGGTGTTGTCAATCGAGCACACATCGACTATGCTGAAAGGATGTGGGAAGAGTTTACTCAATCCATCCACACCTTCACAGAAGACAAAAGGAAGTTGGCACAACATACTCTAGGGAAGAAGAAAGCAACTCTTATCCTTATCCCAAGCATCAGGTTCACAAAGTTGATCATATTTCACCTGCAACGGCTGCACAACTTCCACCCAAGACCCGAGTCTCCACTCCATTTGCCTACTGAGGAACCTGTACTAGGTCATCTCAAGTTCAGTGCTAAGGGAAGCAAACGAGAAGTCTTTGGGATGACAATACCGAATGAACTCATCAATGAGGTCATTCGAGGAGCAGACTACTATGATGCTTATCTGGAAAAAGTTGCAAAGCATCAACGGTACATAGCTGGTGAGGAATTGAGTAATCCTGAATCTCCTGCACCAAAGCCAGCCAAGCCGACCAAACAAGCAAAACCAAAGGCAACTGAGCAACCAACCGTTTCTAAATCTAAGGCCAAGAAGTCTAAACCTGCACCGGCCAAACCTAAGGAGAAGAAGCGCAAGCCGGTGTCAGAATCGTCTGAGGCCCAACCACTAGCCAAACGTGCTAAGGCAGGGAAAGTGGTTAAGAAGAGAACTGTAAAGAGATCTAAGCAGTTGGTAGATGAATTCGTTGATGAAGGGGTACCTGCTGCTAAACCCAGCCTTGAAGACACAGAGGAGGCAATAATGCAAAAGGTTCTAGAAGAAAGCTTAACAGATGCATACCCGACTCAAAGGGGTCCACTCCCTCCTGTGGTATTCAGGGAAACTGACACTGGGAAATTTCAACCACTACCAGAGGTGCCAGGGAAGGGGAAAGAGAAAGTAGGGGAGGAACAAGCGGCCCAAGTTCTCCTCAACCTTCAAACTCCAAAGAAGAAGAGCTCGGCTGAACAATACATATTTCAGAGACGTGCTCACAGTCCTACTAAAACAGCAGTGGTTAGAAGTGGGGCTCAAGATGAAGGCCAGGCTGGACCAAACCCTGATGATGTAGCTGAATCCCTACCGTTACCAACTCCTTGTGTTCTCGCTGGACCAAACCTTGAACACTCGGATGTTGAGATCACTGATCCCTCCAGTCAACCACAACCTGAGCATATGGATGAAGGGTTTACGGCCACTGCATACCCTGATGTACAGGAGAATCTAAAGCTAACAGTTGATGAACAGGTGATACCAGAGGAACCTGTCAGCTCTACAGGGACGTTGTCTTCTCTACAACATCTCGCCAAAGACTTCAGCTTTGGTGATCAATTCCTGAATGACAAACCGTCTGAGGCCGATAATGAGAAGACAACAGCAGACACTGAAGCTGAATCAATGGTGTCCGTCACTATTCAGCAAGACACCTCTGTCATCCCTCCTATGACATCCCCGGTGATCGATCTCGTGTCTAGACCTGATTCACCCAATGTTCATTGGCCTCTACCAACCACCACAACCACAACTGCAGCACCAACAACAATAACAACAACAACAACTCTTCCACTACCACCTCAACCTCAACAAGGTTCATCAGATTCCATTCTCATTAAGCGCATGGGCGAACTCGAACAACACATAGCAAACTTGGCGGAGGAAAATCAAGCCCTAGAGACAAGGCTAGACAAGCAAGGGAACCGAATCCATAAGTTGGAGAGTGTGGACGTATCCAAAAAGATCAGAGAGCAGACGGTGGAGTTCATTGATTCACAAGAGATTGACCGAAAGATTAATGAAACAGTCAAGGAGGTGGTTATCTCATCAGTAAAGCACGCAATGAGAGCTCCTCTTCGTGCTCGCTTCAAGGATCTCCCTACGTCTGACATGAAGGAAATTCTGCTCCAACGCATGTTGGAGGAGAACTATGACAAGGGACATGCTGAACACCGAATAGCATATGAAGCACTGCAGGGCTCAATCCATCGTGATGAATGTGAGGACTTTGATGATGATAAGGCTCAGGAGGAAACTAAGAAGAAAGGCAAGCAAGATTCTCCAAAGCCTCCCCCTGGGTCGCCACCTTCACCACCACCTCCTCCTCCACCACCGTCAGGAGCATCAGGGGCTTCTGGCACAACCGGAGCCTCCGATTCTGCCCAAGCTCCTCCTCCACCACCTCCGTCCTCATCCACTCATCAGGGAGATCAGTCAACAGGCACTGCAGCCCCAAGTTCCTCAAAGACAGCTGCTTCAGCTGAATACTCTGCGTGGACAACGACAGACACCCGAATTAAGCCTTCAATCACACTGATTTCTGATGATCTCTATATGGATGATGAAACCACCACAGAACAAGCAGTCTCTAGTGATGATGAGGTCGGACGTGATCATATTCCCACGGTCAACTTGAGGCAGAGCTGGTGGAAACCTCTCACTGAAGACAGACCGGCCACTCCAGAACCTGCTTGGACTATTCCCTCATCTGATCTGTCTATGCCAACAAATAACTGGGCCTCTGCTCTGAAGTCGACACATGCGCCTCCACAGGAGAACTCTCTACTTGCTCAAACCGGGGATATGGCGACATTTATGGACTGGTATTGTAAACAACGAGGAATCTCTGAACTCACTCCCAAAGACCTGGAAGGCCCTGCATTCGAAATCGTCAAAGTGTTTCATCATGACGTGATTCATCTCCAATTCCAAATGGAAGAGTGCCACAAACTTCTCACCGATCAAGTGGATGATGCAATCCTCAGGTACAACGTCAGCAAGCCACTTCCACTGGGAGGTGAACCAGGCCATGTAACCATTCAACCGGACTTCTTCTTCAACAAAGACCTGGAGTATCTACGATATGGTCGCAAGGTTGGCAGACCGGCCTTGTCAATCTCGAAGATGAAGGCGGCATATTATCCTGATGTCGGATTGGAGCAACTGGTGCCTGATCAGTTCTGGATTGCAGAGGAATGCAAGTATGACATTGCAGCTATGTATGGTATCTCTCATTGGTGGTTTCAAAGACAACGATTCTACATTGACCGATTCTCATCTGAAGGAGACCGCCGGAGTAAGGACTCTATGCATATCGTAAGTTCTCCGAATCGAAGTCTTTTCAATGTATGGGTACAACTACATGAAGAAAATAGTCCTTCGTCGAGCTGATCTCAAAGAATACGTCATAGCAGAAAGGGACTTCAAACACATGTACCCCAGTGACTTTGAAGATCTGTACTTGTTAAATCTTCAAGGTCACTTGAACCACCTATCACCCGAAGACAAAAAGATTCTAACTACCGCTGTCAACCTATGGACAGAAAATTGGTTACAGACACGCGTAGTAGACTTTAGTCTGGGAATTTATATGGAGAGTTACCAAGACACAGCTAAACCTCAACCAAAACCTCGATGGGAAGCCATTGGATTTGAATTCATGGCCTGACTCAAGTCATAGCTCTCCTAAAGGCAGTTACATTCAGATGCAATACGGGGTTCAGATGTATCATGAGGTTCAATGAAATACACAGTTCAGTGATGGCACTCTTGCAACAGATAGATGAAGCGTTTGGGACTATCGAGTCAAGGATTCCAGATCAACGGGACATCTTGGGAATGAACACTGATTTTGGTACGAAGAAAGATGTTTGACGGAGCAAGGACTTCATGTTCGCTATCCAGAAACGGCTAAAGACACGACGTATCTTTCAGAATCTAGAGAGTTTTGTAGGTGGGCGGATCCGAGAAGGCGACTACCAGTTACTAAAGAGAATCGAATGAAGGGTAGTGTAATATATATGTTGTTGTAATATGTACATTACTATGTAGTGTCTAAAACTGTAACTTAGGCTTGTATATTAAGTAACTATCTGCTTCACATTCGGATTTTATAAACCGGACACACTTTCTCCCAAATTTTCTTAAACTTAAATCAATTGAGACCCAAAATCTCAACGGATTTGAAATTTTTGCTCGGGGGAGAAAATGTGATTTAAGTATGAAAATCTGATATAAAAATGTGATCTTTTTAAACTCAAGTGTAGGCTCCTCTATATGTGCTAAACTTTTTCGAATATCGATGCACATATTAAGGGGGAGCGAATGGTATATGATGGCGAAGAGAACAGTACCAAAAGACCGACCCCGTATTTACTTTATCGGAGTTATAAGGATGGTATGGTTAGGTACATGTTCCCATGATCCCGCCAGAGCCGGAGGGATCTACCCAGGGACAATCCACTAGTTAGTGTAGATGTCCTTAGGTATGATTACAAAAGGAGTTATGTGAGAAGAAGGGAATAGTGCGGACTGAGATGGAGCTAGTACTGGAATAAACCCAACAAGGTTCTAGTAATGAAGTCTCGGTAAGCACTGAAGGGGTTGAAGAATGAAAAAGAAATGTTAAGATAAAGGGTGAAAAGAAAGCAGCCCTCCTTAAACATTAGGCAGAAACCGGGTCAATACATATGCTGTCAGAATCACAAGGTTGATTGCTGACATTGAAGACAAGTATCATGGACCCAGTGATACGCTGCACAACCCTCCCTAGCTACTCAAGATCCCTCAAAGGATTCTTGTTTCATTTCTCACGGAGATCAATACAATTCTATCGTCTCTCTCACTCCGAGTTAGATGATATTGAAAAGGTGGCAGTCTGCTCCAGCCTCCGACTACTAAAAACCAAAAATGCACTATTGAGTCTAGAGCCTTGAGATCATCCAAAAGTCTCGTTAGGACACTTATCCATAATGTGCTTGTTTCTCACACACTGTGACAACAAGTAAAGATTTTAAGAGTCCTTCGCATTATCCTCGTGGTATTGCCAGAACATCCGAGTGATACGAAAGTACTCACAATGAAGATGGAAATCCTTCTAGAGCCAACATCAAACAAGCTCTTGGTAGGTGACATGTGAGATCCACTATGGATTAAATCTGTGACAAATGGAAAGCAACGATGGTGCGATTCCTTGTGAATCAAACTTGTTCTAGGTTGTGAATTGACGGATCGTTTTGGAAAACCTTTCGATATGCCCAACAACTGATTTTCGAGCACATTGACTCTGTATATCTTTCAAAACAAATGTTTTTCCGATGAAATTTGATTTTGTGCTATAAAACACTATCGATGTGTCACAAAAATACTTTCTCAAGTAACACGTTGATTGATTTTGAAATCAATTTTATCTTCAATCGGTAAGATAGTAACTAACTGATTCACTCTTATCGTGCTGTCTGCTTTGAGACATTCCGATACAGAGAACAGGCAAGTATGGAGATTTTGATGGTTACACATCAGATGATCTGATACTTATACTGGAAATCCTGTCAAGGAGATTCTTCTTAAGATGAATCAACCTGATCACAGGTCAGTCCTCATGGACCCGGAGGTTAATCCAACCAGTCTCGGTCGAATGACAAAGCCATATTTGCCCACAAGCTTGATTGCTAACTGTTTTATTACAGGATCAATCAAAGATTGAGATGGAGACACCTCGTTCCAGTGGAGTCAAGTCACCACCCAATGCTCTCACTTAATGCTTCCAAGTAAAGACATCATGACAACTGAATGACCTACAACACAGCTTCCGCAACTCTGAGAGGTAGTATCATGATCAAGAAAAGTATGAGCATGTGGGTCCGAAGGTCACAAAATCACATGAAGGCAATGCTACTTAACAAGGATGATCAAGAGATTTAAGATGACAGATGATCTCAAAGAAAGCTCAAAGATCGCACAAGCCTAAGGAAAAAGTCTCAAAGTTCACTACATAATGTACAAAGACATCAAAGATTGAAGAATCAAAAACTTCGAGCTACAGACAAAAGGTCAATGAAGTAGAATGCTAGAGTTCGGAATGTATTTTCTGGGGTGACCTCCCTTAGGAGGAGATTGTTAGGATTATGAAAAAGACCCGGTCACCCCCGTGTATCGTTTAGTATAGCATAGCTCGTAGTTAGAAAGCAAGCATATGGTTTTTGGTATTGGGTCGGGTCTTTTACCCAAGTGTAAGCCCATACCCAAGCCCATAATGCTCACAAACACTTGTATATAAACCCCTTCCCACCCATGGGAAGGGGTTGGTTGTTCTTTTCAAGCTTATACATTATCTTGCACTTTCTCTCTCTAGAAAGATAACTTTCTCTCTCTAAGATAAAGTAGCCAACCCATCATCTCTTGCTTGTGTTATGATATCATGTATACTACACATAGGTTTATCAATAAAAGGGGGGATACAAGATTCAAGTAATAGTAGACTACGAAACAAATTTAATAGTCCAAAACATGTATTATTGCACTAAGCTCATGACCCCGAAACCTTAACTAGATTTGTACCCCAGGGAAAATAGAGGATGCTTGCCAACAACCTAACTGTTCTCACAAAGTTAAATGCATCATGGTCAACTCGTAACCAAAAATTCAAGGTGGGGATTGTTAGTCCCGATTGATCTATCCATAACACTCGTGCTTACTACATTAGCAATTAACGGTTCATGATTGGTAGGGACGTAAATGGCAATGCGGTAACTTAGGCAATAATATTCAGGCAATAATCTAGATAGCATACAATTTAAAAACACTTGTGTCCAAAAGTAAATCAAGCATGTAATTTCACCCCGTAGAGTTTGTAAAATGAGTAAATAGAAAAAGGGCTATGAACTCACCGAAAGTAAAAGAAGGTCAGAAGTAATAAGATCGTCGAACAAGCAAGAGTCTTTAAGAAACATCTAACATATGTGGTGCGACTTAGAATGATAAAGTATAAATCGATACGTAAAAATAATTAAGTGTTCATGAGGTGTGTGTCCATAATAAGCATGACATTGCACTAGAATTTTCAAAGTAATTTTCACTCAAAAACTCAATTCTAACTTGACCTTATATTGATTAAGACATGTATTAAAATTTATCCCATAACTCCCATTTTACCAAAGTTAACATATACGTTTTAAAATTAAAGTCTATACATAGATTTCCAAATTGTAAAATTGATGCAACTTCCCGAACCTCTAGCTCCTAATCCATAAATGATAAAAATACAAGGCTTTCACTCATGGAAAGAATTTTGAGTCTAGTTTTCATAAATGTAGGGCTTACTTACTTAAAAGTTTCAGAACCATGTGAAAAGACTGATTTACCCCAGGTTATCCAAAACAGAAAGTTTCCAGATTTTTAACCCTTCACGGAAACGGCTATAAATCCCAATCTATGATAGCAATTCAAGTGAGAAAAAAAGGAGGTGTTAGGTCTATGTGTCTACTACAGGGCTCAACTTTTTAATTTAGCAAGTTATTATAAAAATATAGAGTTTTACTCATTTTCCCCATAGTTGTACAGATTTGACTAGTTTTGGTATTTCGACCATATCTCACTCATCCGGAGGAGATAAAATCTATCCAACTCTCCACATACTCTACAAACATTTTTCTACCTCTATAATGAATTATCCACTAGTACACAAGTCAAAAATATTTTGTAATAAGCCCAACAAGCTGCTGGCCTAAAATAGTCTCTAACTCCCCTTTATCAACACACACTCTCATAAGTTTGGTCTTACCAAAACTCAATACAATGCCATATTTGTTTGTCACACCTCTTAATTACATCGAAATACATATTTTACAGCAGGTAAACATCAAATATTAAAAATTACAAGGAAGAAAATTTAGGAAACATAAACAAGGTCTTACAAGAATATAAAAATTTGAGAATAACCAACAATACTCCCACTCCTTATTACTCTAATTTTTCAACCAAAGCAACACATCAATAATAGCAAAACCACTCAAAATCTCAGCCCCATATTCAACATTTACCCAAGCCAAAGTCAACCCTACACCCTTTTATATCAAGTTTTGCAAAAGACTTTCAAGAACCACCAAATCAAACCAACAAAAACCAAACACAAAACCACCAATCAATAATTACCACAACACCATTACTCCATTCTTGAACACATCAAAATATCACCCTAAATCAGCCCCTAAAGTTGTTATAAAGGTGGTTTAAATGGTGCTTGATAATCAAAGGAACTATACCAATAAAGGAGTCTTGAACTAGTGTAGGATTCAACTAGAAAATTTTGTATGAATGTAGTGTTTGTAGGGTGGTGGTGTACAGGAAGGAGAGGGCAAGGAAGGGAGGTGAGTGAGTTTTCTATGAACTATGAGAAGTGATGCATGTGTGAATGGTTTTGATCAAGACCAACATGCATACAAGGGTTATGGCTAGGACAAGTGTCCTAGTTGTTACTCCTTATGATGCCACGCCTCATATGAGGTGGTGTAGTGGGCATTTTAGTTTTTATTAATAATAATTTTAGCATTTAGGGTATAAATTTTAAGATAGTTAGGTAGTTTTGAGGCTAACGGGTATTAACGTAAAATATAACGAGAGTTTAGGCGGAACCACGAAGTAAAAATGATCAAGATAAAAATAGTTCTACATCATTCGAGATACTTTTATGAAAAATTAAATTACGAAGGGTTCAAGACAGAGATAAATTCTTAACACGAGTCAAGTTAAACTAGAAACGAAGAAATGCTAATAAGGTAAAAGTAAAAGTAAAATAATTTTTTACTAAAGAGGTAAAAATAAGAATAAATAAGAATATATTAATTACCTGAATTTACGGAATCCTATACCTTTGCCACAAGACGAGCTTTATAGGTGTGTACAGCTCTATCCATGCCAGTCTTCTTTTTAAAGAGCCATTTACTACCAACAGTTTTACCGTTAGGAGGAAGATCAACTAAGTCCCAAACTTCGTTATTATTCATGGATTGCATTTCCACATTCATAGCATTTAGACATTTATCGGACTCATAATCCAACAATGCAGCTTTATAGTTAGCGGGTTCATTAAGATCCCTCAACTCATACTCATCAGCCTTGATATTTAAGCACATTCGATCAGGAACATGTCGTGTCCTAGTAGACCTACGAATGGGAATGATATCACTTTGAGTTTCATCAATTTCTTGATCACCCTCATCATGATGTGAGCTAGTGTTTTCAGAAGGATATGTATCTTCTTCTTGAATTATTTTAAGTTCTTCTAGACTCTCACTTGCTTCTTGAGTTATAAGACTATTCTCAAAGAATTCAGCATTCCGAGCAACAAATACTTTGTTCTCGGGTGGGTAGTAGAAAGAATAACCAATTGTTTCCTTTGGGTATCTTACAAAGATACACTTAATAGATCTGGGCTCTAATTTGTCAGGCTTGGTAAGAGTATCTCACTTGACAAGTATCTCACAACCCTAGACTTTTAAGTAAGACAGCTTAGAGGCTTGCCCATACCATACTTCATATGGTATCTTTTCAACCTTCTTAGTTGGAACCATGTTGAGAATGCCTACAACAGACTCAAGGGCTTAATCCAAAAAGGACTTTGGAAGAGTTGTTTGACTCATCATGGAGCGAACCATATCTAATAGGGTTCTATTTCTCCTCTCAAACACGCCATTATGTTAAGGCATGTAAGGAGGAGTGCGATGGGAAATAATCTCATGCTCCTTAAGATGATCCAAAACTCTTGACTCATATATTCGCCCCACGATCAGAACGTAGTGATTTTATGGTCTTTCCATGTTGGTTTTCTACATCCTTTTGAAATTTTGAAACACTTCACGTTTATGCTTCAACGGGTAAGCATAACCATAACGACTAAAGTCGTCAGTGAAGGTGATTGTAAAACCTAAAAATCTCAATAAGTGTAAAATTACCAAAATACCCCTAATGCAAGAAATTTCATAAAAGCTTAAATAAAGTGCATTTAAATGTTAGAAATTATGAAAATACAAAATATGGCAAATATGAAATTTATGTAAGTTTAAAATACTTTATATTATGTAAGAAAACTAATTAGTATTTGTATATATATATTTAGCCGAAAATAAGTATATTTAAATACTTATATTAAACAAATTAAATATAAAATAAAATAGGATAACTATAAAATAAATTTGGCAAATGATAAATCTGATTTTAGTCAAATTAAAAGGCCCAAATTTCGGCATAAATCACCTATCTTAATTCCTTATACATTTTTCATTTGTAAAACCTTAAAAAA
>BQNB010055752.1:15982-38971 GCA_026074375.1 Tanacetum coccineum
ACCCGTGCTAAGCTGCACGGGGTACAAACATACACACTCAAGATACAATAAGACACACACACCCAGGTCCAAGTTTACAATTACAATGAGAGGGATATTTATAAGTCTGAAACTCCTCTTCAGTTTACTTATCTTACCGATGTGGGATAAGCCTTCACAACTCAACAGGAACCAAGGACCAGACTAGATAATACAAGTTTATTGTATGTCCGGGTTCTGGTTTAAAACCAGTTTGTCCAAACAGACCAGGAAAGGACTTGAACTTTTTGAGCTAGGCCTGGACCCAAACCTAAACCCAACCGGGAAGCAACTTTTATCATATCATGGACTGAGAACAGGGTGGTATATAGGTAAATATAACTAAAGTTGGACACAAAAGGAAAATAACATAACTTAACAAGTCTGGATTACAATTTAATGAAAATAACATAACTTACTTCTAGTTGATCACACTACTGTTTTGTTTCACGTCAAAACTATAAATAACAAGCCTCTTCAAACCACGCTAGAATGAAAGATAAAAAATGATAAGTCATAAGATATATACCTCCAGTTAGCTTCTTTTCACTACTGGCAATAAAACTTTAGTCGGTATATCATCCTTCTACAAAAAAGCAAAATGCATACTTTTAAACACTGAATATCACATTATACATGTCCACAATAAAATAACATTATATGATCAAGTTTTTGAGGTGTACGGTGACTTTATTTTTAATACCATAACTTTGTCTAATCTAATCCCCTCCACAAAGCAACATTTCTACTGTGTTAGACTTTAATGCAGACCGATATGGATCAATAACTCTTCCACCAGCACTGAATGTTGCCTCAGATGCAACCGTCGAAATTGGAATTGCAAGTACATCCCTTGCCATCTTCGACAAATAGGATACTTTAACTGGTGAATGTTCCACCACTCTAATGCATTAAATTTTAGCCCACCATGTCCTTTAAGTAGACCTTCTTCAAAGTACATTTTAAGTTCAGATTTATCGGATTTTTCAACATCTGCACCTTTATAAAATTCCCCAAATGCTTCCCATTATGATCCAAGTGAGTCTTCATTAGACCTAGAGTTGGTGCTCCCTCCAAAAGATCCACGTTTATGACTTGAAGCTTCCCGAACCATTTCATCATGCATCTCCTTATACTCTTTAAACATATGATCAACTTCAACATAATTTTCTCCTCCTAATTGCATTTGATTCGAAGTTGAACCATGCATTGGACTAACTGGCTTTGTTGCACTTGCACCTCTATTCTGCATCACTGTGTTTTTTTGCAAACCAAAATGTACCGAAAACAAAATGATGTGGTATAATTAGAGTGTGACTACTGACTAATCAAATGAAAGCACAATTACACTTCATCATAATGTGGTGTAATTACATTAACCAAACCACTATAGAAATAATACTTAACATTTTTAATGAATTAATAGTAGTACAACCATCTTTTAATATCAGAAAACAATCTTATGAACAAAAGAATTATTTTAATACTTAATTTTAACTATGCTGATGGTAGTCATAATAATAATCTAATACCAGTCATATCCATATATTATTGTAAGAAAAGCAAAGAAAATAAACAATTGCTATGATATATAATTTTTTAAACTAAAGAAACATTACACGTGGAATGATTTTTAATATAAGAAGAGAGATGGGTGGAAATGGCGGATGAAAATGAAACGTCAGCAAGAAGGATGATATGAAAAAGTAGGTGGATGGATATCAATGTGAGTTTGTAGCAATACATTATTAGGAGATAACTTGTGGTTCTATTAATGTGATAAAGCAAGTTGTTTGTCAACAAAAAGTAGTTGGGAGTAACAACAACATAAATGATGAAAATAAAGGAAAAAAAATATTCATAATACTTTTGTTTTATAACACGCTTGATCCCTTAGTTGCTGATCTATGGGAGATTCAATTTAAAACACAAAAAAAATTGTTCTCTGGAGAAGTAGGGGTGTTTCACATAACAATAATTGTGAATCTATCAGAAACTTTTCTTCCTTGGGGTTTGATTTTCTTGCATACCATTTCAATGGGAAAATTCTTATATCTTGGAGTTTTTCTAGGTAGTCTTCCTTATTGATCCTTATAATCCTTTCAGTTAGCTTTAGGAGGGACTGGTTGATTATATTGGGTTGGTTTGTGAGTCTAACTAGTTAAATGTACCATAAGGAAGGTTTTCCCATTAAGAAGGGTAAATGGTTTGGGTGGGCAGTGCATGATGATTGGAATAGTAAGTTGTGAAAGATGAAACTACTTGGTCCAATCAGTGTATTTCTATAGGAGGTAAGGATGGTTATAGTTGAGGGTGTGTGTTCCCTGACTAGTGATGCCTATGCCTCTTGGCTTTTTAATCAAATGCTTGATCCCTCACATCCATTCACACATATTCACATACTTTGACTTGAAATGGTCAAACATGGTATAAAATGTACTAGTGGCATGACATGTTAGTGTGCATTGTGGTTTGACTCTTAAATGGTAGACTTTATTTACACACCCAAATAAAGGTCTACAACATGGTGAAATCAAAACACAAACAAGATAGATAAACACTAATATATGATAACGGCTTAATGTATGTACAAAAAGAAAACCCAAATACCATCATCCCATCTAAATAAAACCACAAAAGACGCTACCCAAGTCCAAACATCATCATCATCATCATCCCCATGCACATAAAACCACAAAAGATACAACCCAACATCATCATCCCCATCTACATAAAAAACAAACTAAAAGATTACCCAAATATCCACAATCTAATCAATAGAACCTCATAACTGTAAGAAAATCTATCTTTTTATGCACTTGAATGTGCACTTCCTATATCGCCTTCCTTATCCCTAACATCTTAAGCACTTCAGTTTGGGACAACTGCTTAAAAAACTCGACACATTGCAATGCTAATAGACCACCAAACACATTAAGCTCGGCTATCAACAGTCTATATTCATGGACCATATTGTACAAGACCTCCCAGAGATTACTTAATCCAACTACAAATTGGAGATCATCGTTGATATTCCTTTGAATATAGACTGACATTGCGTCAGTCAAATTGTTGGAGTTTTCCACAACTGCAAGTTCTTATAGACGTGGGAAGGCCATTAGTTTTTTGGTGTTGTTGGTTGTATTAGGTTATATATGGTTTGAAAATGATTTGGGTAACTACCCTTAAATAACAAAAACCAACTCATGTTAATGGTTTCATAGTGAATCTAATAATTATATATCACATATATGACAGCTAAGTGACTGACATTCACAGGGTTCTATGTCACTTTCATTAAATAACATTATTATTAGACGCTTAGTCCTTAAAGAAATCTTCCTTTGGAAGACACATGGAAGGCGGGAAAGGAAATAGACCAAACTAACCTTATGGACCAACGGTGTAAGATACAGTCTTTATTGTCCACGTGGGAATGCACCTTTATAGAATGATTATTTCCCATTTTTTCTAAAAGTTGGACTTAATGTGTGTGTCATAAATTCCCAAGTTGTATATGAGAAATAATCAATAACCTCACAACGTTAAGGAATGAAATCGATAATTAACAACATCACAATTTTAAGGAACCAAACAAAGTTTTTACATAAACACCGACTAGATAAACAACATAGGGCAAAATTACACAAAGTAGGCAAAATTACACAAAATTACACAACCTTACCAACACATGAACAACCCAATCACATATTCTTCATAACATAAACAAAATCAATCTTTTTATGCACTTCATGATAAGTTTTAACGATCATCTTCCTCAGCTCTAACAATTTAATAGAATCATTCTGTTGAACTTGGTATAGAAACTGATAACAATTATAGGACATCAATGATGCAGGCACTCCTTCAAGTTTACTTATAAACAACTTTCTATCATTTGTGCGGTCTATAAAGTGCACCCATAAGTTGTGTAGATCGGCTGCAAACTCAAGATCATTCATCGTTTCCCTTTCAAAGTATAGCATCGTTCCATCAAATAAAGACCTAGAATTAGCAGCCACGGCGAGTTCATCTAGACATGGAAAAGCAGCCATTTTTGAAGTTAATTTTGAGTCTGTTATTTGCTTCAATGGGTTTTTTGGGTATGCAAATGACTGGGGGTTTGACCCTTAAATAGCAAAAACGGATAAGCAAAACATAAAGGGACCAAGGATGTAACAAGATAAATACATTACACGTGTACATTATAAAATGGTGAGATTTACCTATATTATATAGTGTGACAGAATGTTACATATTTTGGAACACACAATAAAACCATTTTGACTAACAACATAGGGGGGTCTTATTTTTGTTGAACAAAATAGTGAGTAAAACATATACCCTTACAAATATTAATGTAATACTAATTGTCCAATTTAATGATATAAAAAACCATCAATACCAACACAATCGATAGGGGTATCACCCCTTAAATATCAACAAAGGAAAGTAAATGCAGTTGACAGTCCAATCCAAAGCCAAATGTGTATTGTTTCTCACACGCCTCGATACATTGCATTTAATGTGTATAATTGGTGGGAAAATATACAGTATGGAACACTAAGTTCAGGGACAAAATACAAAATAATAGCCAAAAGTTAAGGGACGAAAGAAGCGTCATAACACTTCATATTAACAGGTGAAAATTATAACACCCCCAAAAGTCACAACGCAGCGGAATACCACTTTAGGGTGCTACTTCATAATACAGGCACACGAGTCCCAGTAAACGACCAAATGATACGTTTATAAAACAAGAATTTATTCAATTTATTTAAGGAGAATCAGAGTTATTTAGGTCCCAAACAACTTTAGAAATTTCATTTCTAGTAAGTCACAATACGACTTTTATACAAATCTCATTTTTATAAAATGTATAAATTTTCACCCAAACACAATCCCTGATATCCGCGTTTCGTACCATCCAAGCCATCAACAGCTCCAAAAGCTGAGATACATGCTTAAAAACGTCAACAAAATGTTGAGTGAATTCATAGAGTTTTCAAATAACAGTCAGAATGCATATTTGGTTCCACAAAACAATTATAACATTGCTTGCAAGGCAAGTTATATCATGATTTCCACTAACATGAGCCCGTGTACCGAACCTTAACACATTTATCATTTAGGATAAAATACTGACCGGGAAGTATGCCACTACCCCTAGTCTCAATACAAAATGTCCGTTACAGGGCGTTCACCATCGGATTAAGACCCCGGACAAGGTTGTCAAACCCAATAGATCTATTTAATATATTCAGCGTTTACCTCCTCGGTAATTAACGAGCACACGGTAAAAGGCATATACTCATAGTATGAAATCACATCACGTATCAAAACACATTGCGTTCAATTTTTCAAAACAACATGTATCCCCCTCGCGGGTTATAAAACATTTAAAACAGTTCAAAAGCGAGGCTATGAACTCACCTTAGTCGGAGTCAAAGATCAAAACAACCGAGACAATCCCTAGACGTCGTAACAACGAACTCAACCGCGACCAATAATTTATGTCGCTCAATTACTATACAATAAGGTACAATCGAATAGTGCAAACATCGCAACTATTAAAACGATATAGATATACATACACATGTGATGAGAAATCCATTTGCGTGTCCTAGATCCTAATACCCCATAAAGTTAAGACGATCTCTCTTTCATTTATATGATACGCCACTTAATCAAAAACTTTCTATTTTCGGAAAGTTACTATTTTTAGTAAGCTCGGTTATCCAAATATATTAATACCAAGAATATTTCTTTATTTCGCCAATCTCCAATACACCAATGTTTAATTACATAATCACGTCCCCGACATTACATTTCATATATATACGAAAAGTTTCTATTTTTAGACTTGCCATTTTTAGAAATGACCGATGGCCTCACCGTAGTGTTGACCTTAAAATAATATTAGTTATTATTTTTATCAAACCGAACAACACTTACAACGACTAAATGGTATTTTTAAATTCTTGTTTGACTTTTACTTTGACTTTTTATTATAAACTTTTCTTAAGTCTGACCCGTCCAAAACGACACGCAAAAATATATTTTCACGACTCGGACACTAAAGCATTTTGATGTAAAACGACGTTTTGGACAAATTTTTAGTTTTACCCGAGACCCGAAACTCGAAGGAAAATAATGAAAATGCCCCTGCAAGTTTCTGCCAGTTTTTAATATATATTTGTATATATATATATATATACTTTATTCTTTTCTAACCCTCGGCTTTGCCTAATTTCTTCGTTTCAAATCGTTAAATTTTGAAATTTACATGTCAAAAGCGAAACGGCATTCCGGACAACTTTCGTGTTTCGCCGGAAGGCTAAAACGGACTCGAAAGTGCTCAAAACGCTCGTTTTATTTTCTCTGCCAGCTTTTAATATTTATTACAGGTGCTGAATTTTCTAACTTAAAGTATACATCTCGATTTTTGCACTAGATTCTTCGTTATAAATTTAGGAGCTCCATTTTATATCAAACGATCGTAAAAATAGAACTATATCATTTTTCCCAACGAAAAAAAAATGCAGATTATACAAAAACTCGACCTCGTAAATCTGGTCCATTTGCCCTCCTCCTGGGCCCAAATCTACGTGCTACAAAGCGCGCCAAAAATTACATTTTTTGTGACCCAAAAAAACCTATCACGACACATCTAAAAAGCCTATACAGCGATATCAATCATCGTTCAAATCACCCAGATATCTAAACTAAACTAATCGAGCGCAAGATCGCTCGGATTCCCATCACATGCAATAATCGAAAACAAATCAATCGCCAAAACAATATTAAACTAGTAATAAGAAATACTCCCCAATGCTTATTAAGCAAGATCGGCTCGATTTAAACATTGTCTTGTTACCCCTTTTTTTCCATAGCCGCGACCTCGGAAACCAAAACCTAAATCCAAAACCGAAACAAATTCCAAACTCAACAAATCAACCAAAACTTATCCTTGTTAGTCATCTTGAACAAAAACCCCTTTTTATGTTCTTTCGCCTAATTGAGAACCACAAACAAAAACCCAAAACCTTTGTTTTTTTCCGAACAAAACTTTTACCAATCTATTATTTACTTCCTCCCACAAAAACCTTAATACTCCTAATCTTGTAATATCCCTTTTTCTACAACCAAATACCAAGAATCAAGTTAAAAACCAAACATGCAAAAACCCTTATGCATGTATCAATTTTCCCCAGGATGATCATGGTTTGTTATCTTCCTAAACAAAATAGTTGATTGTGGAAAATAAAAACAGAACCAAGGGTGCTTGTGTTGGTTGCTCGTCTGAACCAAAAAGAAGAGGAGAGGGACAAAAATCACTTCCACTTTGTTCTTAGACTTGATCCTATACATTTTTTTGTAATATAAAGGAGGGTTTTCAATATCAAAGTCTTTGATTTTTAATGGTTTATGTATGTTTGTTTGCGTGTTTATTTGGCCGAGCAAGAGGGCAAGGAGAGCCAGAGAGTACCATGATTTACTATGTTTTATCTTTGGGTTGTAAAGAGTTACAACCCTTGGAAGTAAACTCCCATGTAATCATTACTCATGCTTGGGAACTCGAAATTGTTTGGTTTATGTGTCTTGGAGGCTAGTAGCCGGCGCTATAGTGAGGCTAAAGGGAGAAAGCATTAAATAATTAGGCAACCATTTTAATACTTTGAAATTTCTTTTTGCAACCCAATTTAAATAATATACATAAACCTTAAAATGCAAATATGCTTGATACACTAAAACGACCTAGATTTTGCCAAGGTCGAGAACAAGGGCCAAAACGGACTTAAGAGAAATTAATTTACGATCATAAAAAATAATAACGAGACACGACGTATTTTTCTAACGAAGCATAAAACGCTAAATGGACGCCCGGGTCAAACCTTTGACATCGCGAATCGGCTAAAAATAAAAGATATCGAAATTTTCCCCATATCAATCGTAATACAAATACGAATGAAATCATACTAATCGACAAATAAAAAATTTAAAAGTCTATGTTAATCAATATGAATTTATAAAATAAAAATTATGACGTCGGAAACGCGATTGTCGTACGTGTCGTAAAACTCAGGTTGTTACATTCCACCCACCTTAAAGGGAGCGTCGTCCCGATGCTCCATTCTACTTACTCATTTTTTCTTCGTTCGTGGTGTAACGGGTTCTTCGTCACCGCACGGATTTGCACGCTCGCATTTAACGAATACACGACACTTTACCCGTTTTGACCATTCCAGATGGAAAGTCAACAAGAAAAATGGTAACTCTGCCGACAAAATCAAAACACATTCACAATCACTTTCATCAAAAGAGACAAAATACGCCACGGAATTATCTGATACAGTTCACTACGTCGCTCTTTAAAAGAAAACTCAAAATGAAGGATCAATCCGACTAAATTTTGGCGATCACTTCAACGAAACGAGGCTCACTTCGCCAACCAAAGAAAAATACACATCAGATTAAAACCAAAACCAACATATGAACGTCGCCTTCCCGTGTCCATTTAATACTGCACCAAAACCGTTGCGAATACAAATTCAGAGTACTCATGACCCCATCGAACTCATTATCGTAGTACTATCACATACAATCACGACAAAATCACCTAATCACATACTTACTACATTCACCGGCGATTAACTCATTCGCCATTTAACTTGGCACTTAATCACCGCGTTGCACATAGGATCACTGCCTTAGCAAACAATCACGCTTACACTTACTATGAATCCTACATACCAACCATGCTTACCTTACAATGAAGTCTTCACAATGGCTATGCTCGTCACGCGGGTTCATACCCAGTCAAAAAATTTCTCATTTTAATTACCGAGCTTAGCCGATGGCCAAGCTTCTGAAATGATCTCGACTTAAGCACGGCTAGGTCTTAGCCAACCATAGTCATGCTTGTGGGTTAACAAGCCACAGTCAACAATAGACTATCGGGTTTGCGTACCTCTCAAACCAACCTTCATCTTACATCCCGGGTAATTATAACCATTCACTCACGTCCCAATGCCACATCACGGTCAGATACAAAGCGACCTAAACACTTACTACCATTCAAAAGCATATAGCACATAAAGCACATTTTTCACATAATTCGGCGGTGATAATCCTGCTAGAAAACATATATTGTCGAAAGATAAATAAAAAACAATCAAGAAAACAATTGAGCATCATGGGCTCGTTGCTCATTTGACGAAGATCGCAATTTCCAACTCCAACGTTTCCGCACCGCGACTAGCATAGTCGACTCGGTCCTAACACGTCGCATCAAATCTTAGATGACTCAACTAATCAAGTTGAGACAATTACGCTCATTCCTAGTTCAATAACGTTCGACTTAAGGCATTGGCTACTTTGATTGTTTCTCCAGGATGGGAACGGATGTCGCCATTCGGCTAGAATCTCCAATCTTTTCGCCCTTATATACGCACTTTGAGTCGCTACGTCAAGGGGTAAGGACCACTACATCTAACCTTAAGTTAGGGGTCTCTTAGTGTCTTATTCTAATCCTCGACGATCTAGGTATGTTCACAACTATACTACTCCTACTTTCCATTTCAGGGAAGGAAGTCTTCTTTATGGCCATCGGTTGCTACATCAATAGCAACACACAATTAATGTAGGAGAAGTCTTCTCCATTTTTCACTTTCAACCTCAGAACTAACCACCTTGGCTTCCACTCACCTTGGAAACCTTGCGACTCTAAGAAGATCCCTTTTTAGTGTCAGTATCCAGGTTCTTGGTATCTCATCATCAGACCACCTTACCATTTTCCATGACTTTCGAGTATGTCTACGTGTCCATGCACGATGGCACTCTATACCGTTATGCGGCATGCGGATGTTCAGTCTGACCTCACAATAAGTCTTGCTACAACAAGCATCCGGTTCGCACCCTCGATGACTAAATTCTACAATTGCTCACTAGCACACTGACCACACTTGGTCTCGACACATGTCTCCATAACAACCGCCGATCTATATTACCACGAACTAGACTTCACTCCTTTCTAAACACTCTCGTTCCGAACAATACCGTTGGTATTTTCCCTTCGGGACGAGTCGGTCACAACGACTCACACGAGACTCTCTCCATGCAGTCAATAAGAGTAAGGTTACTTGCACAAGAATCCGTAGCAGGGGTAAAAACATTTTCTCCTTCCGAAAGCTTGACCCAACCATTTATCCCAATTATCTAGCATTTTAAGGGTGACGATTTACCCGACATAGCGTGGTTCTTCCTAAATTATGCATAGTTGATCAAGTTATGCATAACTGAGGACCAAACGACGTCATGTCCATCCTCGTCAAAACGTTTCTTTTTCATACGCTACACACGTAAGTCATTTTCTCGGTATAAAAAAAGTTAAAAATAAAAATAAAAATATGATTATTTCAAAAGAAAGGGAAGAAGATAGCATCATTCCATCCTTCATTCCCATTATTTATTTATTTATATGATTTTTTTTGAAAAGAAGATTTATTTGACACCACAAGGTCAGTTTATGAAATTTGAAAACACATTTTCCATTGTTTACACAAACAGTTTATACAACAAAATCGGTACAATTCGCGCAACGACATTCGTTCAACACACAAATTCGTTATTACGATCCACAGTTTTAAAATCATCAATCTAAAAAACGTCATTTAATATAGTTTGGTCAGCGGGTCTCGGCAAGTATCAAAAATAATACCCACTTATGAACTATGCAAGCAAGTATCATACACGTGCGAAGGATTCGCCAACTAGAATCATTCAACACTCAAGGTCAAGTCAGTCTAGTAACAAGATCTCTCAAGGGCAACAACATCCACAATCACACAAAACTCATAATCAAGGATAACCATAATCTTCCATAACCATAATAATAATAACGATGGTGATACACATACAACCAAAATTCCCCCAAGAATTACAATCTTCAGTTTCAAGACCGATACATCCAATCATAATGATTTCTAAGTGTCTACTACCATATCCTACATAAATATCCGAAAGGCTGCGGTGTTTTCAAAAACAAAATACACCCGACAGCATGACCTCACTAACTGGCACTAGCAGTTCAGTGAACTATACAAAATGGTCATAATCCAACCAAAAATCAGAACTATAAGCAACAAGACTACTGAGGCCCCGGAGGTCTCCTCTCTAAATCGGCAAGGCGTCTATCCATCCCAAGTATGCACTGCATCAAAGTACCATCACGGCTACTCATCTCGGCAACCAAAGTCTGTAGTTGCTGAATCTGCATGTCCCTATGCTGCACGGCGGCCTGAAGAGTTTGTACCTGCTATCTCAACCCCTCAATCGTCTCATCCCTTTGGGTCACAGCCTGCTGACCCTGCTCCACCCCGCTCATCACCTGAACCATCTGATATGCCATGACCTGTACCTGTACCTCTACCACGGAAACTCTAGGACCAATCTCCCCAATAGCAATGCTATCAGCCACCTCAGCATCGCTCACCGTGACCACCTTCTTCACTAGCATCCCATGACATACTCCAGATTACCCATGCGGGTACATAAATTCTCGATCACCGACGGAGGCACGGGAACTCCAGGTGCTAAGAGGGTAAGGGAATGTCCCTCAGCAGCAGCGGTAGATGGGCCTCCTACCTCGTAAGTGCTCGGTGGGGGCATAACTGGCATCGGAGGTGGTGTGACGGGTGCCATCAACCACTCCTCGTTCACCTCCCAAACCTCCTTGTCTTCCTCGGGTCCCTTAGAGTCATCATCACCAGAGTCCTCGTCATCACCAAATAGAACCGCTAGGTCCTCCTCCCTGTCCACCACTGGGGCGACCATCTGCTCCTCTACCTCAACTATCGGCTCCGCAATCTCATCGATCATCAGGTCAACCATCGACTCATCTACCTCAGCTCCTAGAGGCTCGCCTATCTCGTCCAGCTCTCCTAACAATGGCACATCTGCCTCAATCCACCCGTTCATGTTGTTTGGGTTACTAGCATAACCGGGCAGCGGTCCAGGCTCAAAGAAGTCATACGCGGGATGCGGCTCTGGCTCATCCATCGGGAAGTCAAACACACGGTCAGGTGACAAGGGTTCGCCCATGATACTACAAGAAAAGAAATACTTATATTAGTAATCATCATATACATATTTTTATCGTATGTGAAATTATGCACATCAAAAATTAGGATTATTTCATTATATCGCATTAAATGCTTAAATAAATTATACTCTTCGCGAGAAGCGAATACCAAGTTATATATATAGCCATACATCATAGAATGGATGCCGTATATATATATATATATATATATATATATATATATATACATATATATATCCAATCTATGATGTATGGTTATATATATAACTGGGTATTCGCTTCTCGCGGAGAGTTTAATTTCTTTAAGCATTTAATGCGATATAATGAAATTATCCTAATATATGATGAGCATAATTGCACATACGATAAAAATATGTATATGATGATTACTAATATAAGTATTTCTTTTCTTTGTAGTATCATGGACGAACCCTTGTCACCTGACCGTGTGTTCAACTTCTCGATGGATGAGCCAGAGCCACAACACGCGTATGACTTCTTTGCGCCTGGACCGCTGCCCTGTTATGACGGTAACCCAAACAACACGAACGTGTAGATTGAGGCAGATGTCCCATTGTTAGGAGAGCTGGGCGAGATGGGCGAGCCTCTAGGAGCTGAGGTAGACGAGCCGCTGGTTGACCCGGTGATCGACGAGTTAGCAGAGCCGATAGTTAAGGTAGAGGAGCAAATGGTCGCCCTAGTGATGGACATGGAGGAGGACCTAGCGATGCTGTTTGGAGTCGAGGACGACTCTAGTGATGATGACTTTGAGGGACTCGAGGGCGATGAGGAGGTTTGGGAGATGGACGAGGAGTGGTTGATGGCACCCGTCACGCCACCTCTGATGCCAGTTATGCCCCTACCGAGCACTTACGAGGTAGGAGGTTCATCTACCGTTGCTGCTGAGGGACATTCTCTTACCCTCTCAGCACCTGGAGTTCTTGTGCCTCCGTCAGTGATCAAGGATTTATGTACCCGCATGCGTAATCTAGAGTATGGTCATGGGCTGCTAGTTAATAAGATGATGACAGTGAGTGATGCTGAGGTGGCTGATAGCATTGCTATTGGGGAGATTCGTCTGAGGGTTTACGCTATAGAGGGACAGGTACTGGTTATGGCATCTCAGATGGTTCAGGTTGTGAGTAGACTGGAGCAGGTCGGTACCAGGATGGAGCAGGATCAGCAGGATACTACCCAGCGAGATGAGGTGATTTCCGAACTTAGCCAGCAGGTGCAGACTTTACAGGCCACCGTGCAGCATAAAGACGTGCAGATTCAGCAGCTACAGACTTTGGTTGCCGAGATGAGTAGCCGCAAGGGTACTTTGATGCAGTGCATACTTGGATTGGATAGACGCCTCGCTGATGTGGAGAGGAGATCTCCGGGACCTCAGTAGTCCTGTTGGTTGTTTGCTTTGATTTTGTTGGATTATGACCATTTTGTATAGTTCACTAAACTGCTAGTGCCAGTTAGTGAGATCACTCTGTCGGGTGTATTTTATTTTTGTAAACACCGCAGCCTTTCGGATATTTATGTAGGATCTGGTAGTAGACACTTAGAAATTGTAACATTTCACATTTTCAAGTCATTTACGACTTCAATTATTTAATTATTTATTTTTAAGCTTTTGCGCATTTTCTTTTAATTTTTACCGATAAGCTAAATCGCGTAAACTAAAAATGAGCATTCAACGTAAACGGGCATCAAGCAATTGAATGTTTACGTCAAGTAAGTGTTATAAAGTTATTAGGATGATAATTTATAACTTTACGCTTTTTATTTTTATTGGTTACGTAAAATGTTAACGTAACGCAATAAAATTACACTTTTGCATGCATGGCAAACCATAAACCCACCGACACTTCAACAAATACCCACAATACTCAAAAAACTCATAAAACCTTGTCAAATTCAGCCCCTAGATGAAATTTGTACATATACAACACATACACTTCAAACTAAATCCAACAATGCTCCACTAACTTGAATAAACAGCTATTGTTGTTAACCAATTGATCAAACAACCACTTTTACCCAAAATGTGTTCTTCTTTGGGCTCTTATTCACGGCAAGTGTAACACCCCCAAAATCAGGTAGCAGCGGAATGGTAACAATGGGGTGCTACGTCAAAGTACAACAATCAAGATATAGGAAACGACCTTAAATGGACGTTTTAAGATAAGATTTCATTCGATGCCATAGCAAAATATCAGAGTTTATACATTAGGTCCCATATGTTTTATAAGTCATAAACATTTCACATACATTTTTAATTATACCAAAAGCTTCATAATACCAAAAGATGACTTAAGTTTTTAAAGATAATAAAAGTTGCATAGACTTTAGATAAAACACAGAATCCGTCTTCATTGATATCCGCCACGGCTCCCCTCCAATCTTCATACCCTAGGACCTGAAATTACATGCTAAAAGTCAACACAAAGGTTGAGTGAAATCATAGGTTTATCGGTAAAAAGGGTGGACCACAAGATCGAAGTAATAGTAGACTCTGAAACACATTCAGTAGTCCAAAACGTTTATTATTGCACTAAGCTCATGACCCCGAAGCCTTAACTAGATTTGTGCCCCAATCAGAATATAGGATGCTTGCCAACAACCTAACACCTCTCAATGTTAAATGCACCTTGATCAAACTAGTGACCCAAGGAAAGGTGGGGATTGTCAGTCCCGATAGATCTATCCACAACACTCGCGCTTACTACAATAGCAATTAACGGTTCATGATAAATAGGGACTTCACGGCAATAAGGTAACTTAGCAATAATATTCAGGCAGTAATCTGGATAGCATACACTTTGTAAACACTTTGAAAACACTTAGAAAAACACTTGTGTCCAATAGTAAAACAAGCAATGTAATTCACCCCGTAGATTTTGTAAAACAATCACGTAGTAAAAAGGGGGCTATGAACTCACCTCGAGTGAATGGTAATCAACAAGTATTCACAATAGAAAATGCGTCACGCTTACGATCGAATGCAACCTAATCCAATATAGGTCGTATAAGTACTAAACACTTTGATTATTTATAGGTCGTATAGCTCATCATACTATCGTTCGGGCTATCATAATTAAGAGGTCATGTAGTGACGTATGAGGAGCTAGGACACTTTAAATCGTAAATCCAACAACTCGTCGATACGCCACCCCGAAGAGGCCTCATTATGAAACTCCCTAGTAATATAGTACTTTGATTAACTAATACCACATATAATTCTATATAGCTACATCACCATCTAATCGTTTTAGTGAAATCATATTTATAAAGTAAAAACGTTTATAAGTATACTTTAGTAAAACTGGCGTAACTTTCTCGTTTTAAGTCCGTTTCTTTCGTTTCTTACGTCCACGCCTTCGTATTAAGACGAGTTATCAAAATATAACATTTTCAAAATCTGAGTTTTCTGATGAATAGTGATTTTTACTGTTCATAACAGTTATATATTTATTTTTATAGATTTAGTTATCGTAAATCTCGTAAATGTCGTAACTTATTCGTTTTAACTCCGTTTTTAGCGATTCTTTCGAGCACGTCTTCGTATTTAAAAGTTTTATCGATTTATTGATGTTTTAAAAGTATAAGTTTCTGTGGTGAATAGTAACTTTTATAAAAATAGTTTTATAAAAGTATATATTTAACGTAAACTTGAAATCGTCGTATCTTTTTCGTTATAAATCGGTTTTTCGAGTTTCTTATCATTTTGGAATCGTCATGAGGCGTACTATCTTTTTAAAACATGGTAGGGCTGTTACCAAGGTCGAACCAAAACAGCCCCTTTATAATACTTATACATATTCATTTTTATAACTTGTTTTATATACCTTTTAACTTAATAATTTACCACAAGTTTTCCAAGACTTATTATATACTTGTCTTACATATTATAAAGTTCATTTGTCCATATTTTGTCCAAGATCATCAAGATCAACAAGTCCACTTATCACATGAAATCATAAGCTTTCTTAAGTACACTTTTAACCATAAACTTATACCAACTTTTTATACTTAACCCATGAGTGTACAAGACTTATATTCCTTTTATAACATCATAATAACATCCATATAACATGTGTATAAGTTCATAAAATCATGTTTACAAGAAAAATCCATTTTTACAAGTCAAACATATCCTAATGGTGATTTAACTATATAGAACTTATATATGCATAAAATGATAAATGTAAAGACATAAAGGGTTTTAGATAACCTTATGGTGATGTAATATGATAACCAACATAATCCAAACCCTTGTTTAGATTATAAACCAAAGCTTGCAAGATCTTGAAACCCTAACCCTAATCTTCCATTTTTCTTGTTTAACACTTGTAAAGGTTTAACCAAACCTTTAAACCATCTTAGTAGGTCTTAGATATGTTGTGTGTATGCTTGTATAAGTGGTAGAAAAATTTGTATGGGTTAGTATAGGAGGAGGGTTTGAGTCGTGGCTATGTAGAGTGAAAGAGAGAGTGTTTTGTAAATTTTCACCAAGAAAATGAAGAGTGTGTGTTTATTTCTCTAGTTGCTAGCTTATATACTCTAAGGACTTAGTTAAGATCATGTATAGGTTCATGAAAGACACCATGAGGGTTTCAAGGAAAGTCTTGGTCAAGGTATGGGCTTTGCTTGCAAAAGTCATAAGGTTTAATTGAAATGTGTTGTACAATGTCAAGTTGTAAGATTTTTAGATATTTTTCTTGTATAAACCCACCTTTATCCGGCCATATACATGTATATATGATGATATTTTTCAAATTTTAGGTATTGGGTATAATTGTGGGTATTTGTTGAAGCGTAGAAAAGTTTTGGTGCTTCCGGGTATGCCTAAATGTATTTAATTGCGAAACGTAAACGTTTTACGCAACCAATAAAAATAAAATATAAAAAGTTGATTATTACTTTCGTAAAAATAATATATTGCTTGCTTGATGAAAACTTTAATTCGTTTGGTGTCCGTTTACGTTAATTGTTGATTTTTAGTTTACGCGATTTTACTATATAATAAGAATTAAAAGTAAACGCGTACGAGAAAAAAAATAATTAGCAAAATAGATGACGTCGTAAATGACCTGAAAATACGGAATGTTACAGTCTCCTCCGGTTAGAAGAGCCTTGTCCTCAAGGCTCAAGTTGCGGCACTTGAGGAAGGTACGGGTTCAGAGAAAAGATTCGGATATTTCTTCTGGAATTGGTCTTCACGTTCCCAAGTATACTCAGCTCCTTGCCGAGAGTTCCAACGAACTTTGACCAATGGGATTCTTCTTCGCTTTAGCTTTTTCACATCTCGTTCTACGATCTCAATAGGCTCTTCGACAAATCGCAGATTTTCATCAATCTCGATCTCATCCAAAGGCACCTGAACATCTGGGTCAGCCAAGCATTTCTTGAGGTTCGACACATGAAACGTGTCGTGGACACAGTTTAGCTCCTGGGGTAACTTCAGCCGATAAGCCACCGGTCCAACACGCTCTACTATTTCAAACGGTCCCACATATCGTGGTGCTAGCTTTCCTTTCTTACCAAATCGTACCACTCCCTTCCATGGAGATACCTTAAGTAACACTCGGTCTCCAACTTGGAATTCGAGAGGTTTACGCCTCTTATCAGCATAGCTTTTCTGGCGACTCCTAGCCGTCTTCAATCTTTCCTTAATTTGAACAATCTTTTCAGTCGTTTCTTGCACAATTTCTGGTCCAATAAGCTGACTTTCTCCAACTTCAGTCCATATCACGGGGGATCTACATTTCCGCCCGTACAGAGCCTCGAATGGTGCACACTTAATGCTTGTGTGGTAACTGTTATTATAGGAAAACTCAATCAATGGAAGATGAGTATCCCAACTGCCACCAAAATCCATAACACAAGCTCGAAGCATATCCTCCAGCGTCTGAATAGTACGCTCACTCTGACCGTCGGTCTGAGGGTGGTAAGCCGTACTCATGTCTAGTCTCGTACCCAACGCTTCCTGAAAAGCTTGCCATAAGTGTGACGTGAATCGACCATCACGGTCTGAAATGATTGACACCGGCACACCATGTCTCGCTACAATCTCGTTGACATAAATCTTTGCCAGCTTCTCGGTTTTGTAGTCCTCACGAATAGGTAGGAAGTGAGCCGACTTGGTCAGTCTATCCACAATGACCCAAATCGTATCATACCCACTGCTGCTTTTAGGCAACTTTGTGATAAAGTCCATTGTTAACTTTTCCCATTTCCACTCAGGAATTTCTGGTTGCTGAAGAAATCCTGAGGGTTTCTGATGTTCGGCTTTAATCTTAGAACACGTAAGACATCTGCTAACGTACTCAGCAATGTCTCTCTTCATACCAGGCCACCAATACAAGTCTCTCAGATCATAGTACATCTTATCTGCACCCGGATGTACTGAATATCTAGATGTATGAGCTTCATCCATGATTAATTTCCTTACATCTCCAATTGATGGAATCCAGATACGATCAAAGAAGTAAATTTCACCATCAGCTCGTTGCTCAAAGTGTCTTTCTAATCCTCTTAGCCATTCAGCTGGGGCTTTGAGATCCTTGGAAGCTTCGCTCTGTGCTTCCAAAATCTTAGTCTTAAGTCCAGAATGAATAGTAATACTCATAGCACGTACTCGTCTCGGCTTGAGTCTTTCTTTTCTGCTCAAGGCATCTGCCACCACATTTGCCTTGCCTGGGTGGTATTTGATCTCGCATTCATAATCACTAAGAAGCTCGATCCACCGCCTTTGGCGCATATTCAACTCTTTCTGATCGAATATGTACTGGAGACTCTTGTGGTCAGTGTAGATGACACTTTTCGTACCATAAAGATAATGTCTCCAGATTTTAAGGGCAAACACCACCCCGCACCTAATTCTAGGTCATGGGTGGTATAATTTTTCTCATGCTTCTTCAACTGTCTTGACGCATATGCTATCACTTTGCCCCGCTGCATCAGCATGCTCCCAAAACCTTGTTTTGATGCATCACAATACACCACAAAGTCATCGGGTCCATCGGGGAGTGCTAACACAGGAGCATTGCATAGTTTCTCCTTCAGAATTTGGAAAGCTTCATCTTGCTTATCGCCCCACACATAAGCCTTATCTTTGGAGCAACAGGTGAATGGGCTTTGGCGATCTTGGGAGGAATTCTCGATAAACCTTCGGTAGTATCCTGCCAATCCTAGAAATGAACGGATTTCTGTTGGTGACTCAAGGGTCTTCAAGTTCTTGACCGACTCAACCTTGCTAGGATCCACGTGGATACCGTCACGGTTGACCACATGTCTTAGGAACTGTACTTCTTGTAACCAAAATTGGCACTTTGAAAATTTGGCGTACAACTTCTCTTTCTTGAGTAAGTTGACTCGCGTATTCTTAACCCTTTTTATATATAAATAAATATAAATAAATATAAATATATACCAAGGATCAAAATCCACAAAATCAATGAAACCGGAAGTAGTATAGAATATTTCCGGGTCGTTATATCCCAACGAGGCTTGAATGGAAAATCGAATGACGAATTGATAATCGATGTTTGAATATGACAAGGGTATGATTGGGCACTAAACCTAATAAGCAAATGCCACGAAAGAAAGCAAGGAAAAAAAGCAAAGCAGCATAAAGGCAAGGCATGGTAAAACACTAAAAAACTTTATACTAAGAACACAAATAACTCAAATAAGCTTAAGACAAACCAGAATAGAGGCTAGACTAACTCTAAATAAGCAAATTCAGCAAGCAATTAAACTAAGTTAAGCAGGAGAAACTCAGCAGTACTAACAGTATTAACTATCAGTACTAACTTGGAGTTAGTACTGCTAGCTTTGAGTAGTACTGCAACATTTAACAAAACACAATGAAACAAAATAACAACTAGAAAAACTAAATGGCGAATAAGCTAAAAAACTAAAAACTGATAAACTCTTGAAATTACTTTGAAAAGGGCAAACAAGCTTAAATAATCTCTACTAAAGACAGTAAACAAAAATGGTTTAATCTACTCTAAAAAGCTAAGCAAATCTTAAATAAGCAGAAATAATAAGCTGATAAGCTAAAATGAACTAACAGTACTAACTCGAGTAGGTACTGCACTTTGATTAGTACTGCTATTGAAAATCCCAAAAAGAGAACTAGCAGTACTAACTATGGGTTAGTACTGCTAGTTGAAAATACCCCTAAAGTTTTCAAAAATCATTTCTTCTTCTAATTCAAGTTGATTTTGATCAAATTTGTTAAAAATAAGATTATCAAATAACAAAATAAAGCACTTATAACCGGTTTAAATCAATAAAAAGCACTTAAAATAACTAAAAACAATCTAACATTTTTACTCGATAACTAACAGTACTAACTAAGAAATGTGCACAAGTCACTTTTAAACTAACAACTAAGCAAGATAAGCACTAAACATCGTAATAAAGCATAAATAAGCAAATATAAGTAACAAATAAGCACTAATAAGCAGTTCTACAGTAAATAAGCAAAATAAGAAAAATAAAAACTTACAACTCCCTTGCTCAAAACAGGGTTAAACAAAGAGTCTACAAGCTCTAGCTTGTATGAAACAAGCTAGTGAGAGTCCATAAGCCCATCCAGAACTGGCTTATCATCCATAAGCTGTGGTATATTTGAGGTGAGATTTTTTACTTTTTTTCTTAACTATTTAGCCTTTTTAGTTTACTTAATGAAAACAGCTTATAAATAAGCTTGAGTGAGAGCTTCTTAACACATTTTAAAACACAAATCAAACACTTAAGTAGTTGAATTTTAAAAACTTGACTTTTTAACTCATAAACTTCAAACTTTCATTAATTCGTAAAAAGAGTACAAGGCAGTAAAATAAACTGGATAAAATGCTAAAATGATTTAATAAAAATTACAATAAAACTAAGATAAGCTAAGATTAAACTAAGATGCCTCAAGGCTTACAAAAGGCTCTATTTATAGCCGAAGCTTTCATTCTTGGGTCTTCCAACTGTGCTTCTTTTATGAGAGCTTCACTTGGTGTTCCAAGGTTTAATTGGGTTGCAGGGTAAAAGAGGGTGGAGAACACCCGTGACTTGTGGTAATGGGGTTTAGAGCTTTTGGGCTGGAAATATTGTTTTAAGGTTAATAGGGTAAGGTTTGGGTAAGTTGGCAAATTTGGTCCCCCGAAGTATATTGTGTTTTTGCAAAATTCGTCCTTGTGGTGTTATGAGTTTGGGGGTTTGGCAGGAATGCCCCCTCAACTTATATAGGGTAATTGCATAGAAGGTCCTTGTGGTAATACAACTCTAGGGGGTTGGCAGTTTTGCCCCCTCAAGTTGTATTTTCATGAAATTGCTACTTCAGTCCTTGTAGTTCTTATCCTTAATATACAACTTTGGTATTTGGCAATTATGGTCCCCCAAGTTGTCTTTTCTGCTTTAGTTTCTCGGAGTTGACTCTGACTTTGTCGGGGTTGACTTTTTGGCTTTGATTTGGCTTCGTCTTTTCATACTTTTCCATTCCGTGCTCAGTTTTGTCGTTTTTGGCTTTGTTTTTCGTCATTTTCTGAATATCCGTTTCCTGCACAATACAAATACAAAACAAACATATATTTGGCAGTTTTTGTCTGTTTTTGGTCATTTAAGTCCGTTTTTAATGGAAAAATGTATGTGTAATTAAGCACATACCAAAATCCCCCATACTAAGGTATTGCCGTGTCCTCACGCAATGTTATGAAGTAAACATTTACGAAAACTAAGAATCTCGATCCCCCTCGACTAATTACCTCGAAAAGTAGCCAAGTGTTCGTCAAGGGGAACTAAAGAATCAATAGCTTCGACAAGTCCCGTATTTATCATTTTTTATATGTACACTAACTAGCCCTAATATTTTTGGATTTTTCTTTTCTTAACTACTTGTTTGACTTCCTTCATTTTATCAACACTAGGATCATAGAATGAGAAGCGCCCATAGAATAATCTACGGATGTCCTGACGGATAAATTCATCGTCCCCGATTTTTCACTAGTCCTAAACTAAGCGTATAAACGAAATCACTGTTAAATACAAGTAAAGATGCTAACACTACTTATAACTATGACTTGTCAACTTTTCGCTCCAGACAATTATTCAATTAGAGTGATTATGCTTAATTTTAAGTTAAATTTAGATCGACAATTTTAGAAAGTAGTATAGTTTATGTGCATAACGATATTTCTGAAGAAATCTAGGGAAAAGACTAGATCACCCACCAACCAGCATATTCTCGATAGATCCCAGCCGAGTTCGACTTAGGTTATCAGGTTGAGACCCCACAGGAGAATGTTCGCAATGTAATAGCGGGATACTCCACCCTTTTAGGCCGAATTTCTTAGATTTACCGCTAAATAAACAAATACTACTCAAAGCACGCAAACATCAAAAATTTAATGATCTCATTGGTGCGATTATTCCATGTAACGACCTTTCTTCTCGGAACGTCCCAGCCTCATCAGCTAAGTGCCCAGGTTTTTGACACCCCACGGAGAATACTTAATCGAAATAATCTACCGACGGCAACCAACAACTTTTGAAGTCTTAAAGCAAGTTATTCTTAGTTCAAAATTATACTTGAGTTTAGAAAAAGAAATCTTAACCATTAAATTTTCATTTATTGCTATATACTATACTACCGTCATCATTTACATGACTACAACATCGGCCACGCCTCCGACAAGATGTAGTGACTTAGTCTGACGACGGTTTCTTATTGATAACACTTACGAATGCACTTTGGCATTTATTATCTCACTATGGGCCTTGTTTTGAAGACTGCAACATCGGTTGTGAGCCGGCAAGATGCAGTAAACCTTTATCAGCCCACAGTTTATATTATTTATTTTTTTTCAATTTTT
>BQNB010055753.1:4011-38971 GCA_026074375.1 Tanacetum coccineum
CTTTGTTTTTCGTCTTTTTCTTAGTTATCCGTTCCTGCACAATACAATTAGCAGAACAAGCATATATTTGGCATTTTAAGTCCGTTTTTGGTTATTTCAGCTCGTTTTTAAAGGTAAAAGGTATGTGTAATTAAGCACATACCAGTGCTTCATTGATTTTTGATTTATGTGGCTTATCTTGTTAAGGTACTTGTTGTTTTTTGATCTCTGTCATGTAAACATCTTTAATCTAAAACATGGTAGCCTTAATCACATTAAATCGCCATAAATCAATGATTTCGACTAAGTTTATCATCTAAATTTTGGTTTGTGTTTGGTTTGATGATCTAACTGCTGGGATGTGTTAAGAAAGTATAAATGATGCCTTGTTAGTGCCTGAATTGCCCCTTGCATCATTCTATAGTTTTGATGATTTTCGTGTATATAGTTGACTATTGGTAGTCAAAATCGTTGTTTATTGTTGGTTGGTGTTACTGAATGTTGCTAAGAGGTTGATAAAGTAGTCTAAGTGTTATTCGTGTGCTTCATTGAAACTTATTTGCTGGTTGTGTGATTATAAGCCTTAGCGAATTGCATATGTGCTATGTAGCGAGTTGTGATGATTCTATGTAGCGAGTTGAGTGTCTTTTTCTTTGTAGCGAGTTAATGTTGATGCTTAGTAGCGAGTTGTAATGCCTGTTAGCGAGTTATGAATATTATATTTTCATGAACAGGCAACTCGCTAATCTGTAGCGAGTTGATGAAGATTTATATTTTTGGTAAAATATTCAACTCGCCATTTCAAATTTTATAAATTTAATAGCGAGTTAACATTTTATTAAGAATATTCATAGCGAGTTATCATTGGCGAATTGAATATTCTCTATTATTTAAATGTGTGCAGGTAACTCGCTACTTCTTAGCGAGTTAAAGAAAGTTTTATTTATTATAATAATTAACCCTCTATTTTAAATTTTCCAATTTGGCAGCGAGTTAAGTGTTTATTATATCATGACTTAGCGAGTTAGGTGTATCGACTTGAGGATCATTCTTTGAATCATTTAGCGAGTTGTCATTAGATTGGTTTAGTGATTTGTCAAATATCTTTAGGTCAACTAATTCCAAGGTTGACATCACTTTGAGCAATTGCTCCCATCTAACATCATATATCTATATGTATGTCCTGCTGTTAGATCTATGTGTGCAGATATAATGGCTGACTTGAACATTCTCGTGGAACAAGCTCCTGTTGTCGCACCACCAACCAGAACAGATGATCAGATATTGGCTTTAAGCAAGTGGGTGCCCATCGGCAAGAGCAACAGCGTACTCGATGTACACAAGCCTTAGAGGAATCCGATTTTCCCAATAGCTATGGCCTTAATAAAGAACACCAACTTCTTTAGGGCCTTCACGGCATCCTCTACGATTCCAGCTATCTACATTTAGCGGTTTTGGGACATCATGTGCTTTAACTCATCTACTGGGTTGTACAGTTGTCAACTGGATGAGCAATGGTTCAACCTTCACAAAGACATTCTCAGAGATGCTTTCAATATCACTCCAGCCAATGAAAATAATCCCTTTGTGGCTCCACCATCGAGTGATACTGTTATCGAGTATGTCAACGCTTTAGGATACCTCAGCACTATCAAGAACATTTCAGCAATGTTTGTTAATGCTCTCTATCAACCATAGAGAGCCATCTTGTCTATGATCAACATTTGCCTTACATGCAAAACTGCTGGATTTAACAGACCAAGACATCCAGGGCTTCAGATACTTTGGGGTATCATTCATTGCTCCAACATCGACTATGCTGAAAGAATTGGGAAGAGTTTGTTCAATCCATACAGACATTTCTCACTGACAGGAAGAATCTTGCTACGGCTGCACGTGGAAAGAAAAAGACCGCTCATCTGCTTATTCTAAGTGTCAGGTTCACCAAATTTATCATCCATCATCTGAGAACCAAGCACAACATTCATCCAAGGACTGGTTCGCCTCTTCACTACTCACACGAGGAAAGCATTCTGAATACTCTCAGATTTGTTGGAAAGGATGGTAGAGAAATATTTGGCATGTCGATACCTAATGCTCTACTCACTGATGAGATTAAAGGAGCACCCTACTACGGTTACTACCAAGAGCATGTTGCCAAGTATCAACAATTTCTGGATGAAGAACGTGGCAAAGCTAAGAAAGGAGGAGCAACAGAGTCTTCTGAACCTACCATGGTCACTAAACCCAAGGCAGCAAAGGCTACTAAACCCGCTGGTGACAAAGCACCAAAGCCCACCGCTACTCAACCACCTAAACCCAAACCAGCACCAACTCAACCATCAAAAGCGGTCTCAGAAAAGAAATGTAAACTGGTTAAGAAAACTCCTGATGAACCCTCACCAGCAAAGAGATCTAAGGGTGGACTAGTGACGAAAAAGCGCAAGCCTAAAAGTCCACTCAAGTTGGTTGATGAACCTGCCTACAATGAGGAAGAAGCAAACCTTCAAAGGGCTTTGGAGCTAAGTCTAGTAGAACAAGGGGCACAAACACAGGGACCAGCTCGTCCGGTGGTAATAAGGGAACCTGAGTTAGGGATAATTCAACCGCTTCTAAAGGTACAAGGAAAGGGAAAAGAGAAAGTCGTTGAAGAACAAGTTGCTCACGATCTACTCACCCTTCAGACTCCACAGAAGAAGAGTCTGGCATATCAATTCATCTTTCAGAAGTTCCCTTCTATGCCCACTGAGTCCTCTGCACATGCTGAGTCGCCTTCTATGGATGCAGAACTAAATCTGACTGACAGTGAAACAGAATCTAATGAGGAGGCGTCTAAGATCAATGCTGGAAATCAAGAAGGCCAGGCTGGACCAAACCCTGGTATACAAGATGAAGGCCAGACTGGACCAAACCCTGGTGAACAAGATGAAGGCCAGGCTGGACCAAACCCTGGTATTGCTGCAGAGTCTCAACTTCAAACAAGTCATGTGGTTCATGTTGGACCAAACCTTGAACGCATGGACTTAGGGACCTCTGATGCTTCAACTCAGTAGAAACCTGAGGAAATGGATGAGGATTTTACCATAACTGCTTACCTAAATGTTCAGGAGAATCTCAAACTGCCAGCTAAAGATCAGGTGATACTTGAAGAACCTGCAAGCTCCACGGGAACCCTGTCCTCTCTCCAAAACCTTGATAAAGATATCTGCTTTACTGATCAGTTTTTTGTGGAAAAACCACATAAAGAAGAATCAGGGAAAATGGATGCTGAAACAGAGGTCCAGTCAATAGTTTCAGTCCATATTCATCAAGAGACTTCCTCGGTTCCCCCAATGACCACTCTGGTTATTGATCTCATGACTATGCAATCCGACTCTCCACTCCCAACATCAACAGCAACAACCTTAATAATCACAACAACAACAGAAATTCCACCAACACCTCAACCACAATAAAGCATCAAAGATCCGATCCTAGTAAGTCGCATAGGTGAGCTGGAATAACATATGGCGGATTTGATTCAAAACAACTTAGTCCTGGAGGAAAGGTTGGAAAAGCATGGGACCTGGCTATACAACTTGGAGAATCTTAATATTCCCCACAATGTGAGCCAAGCAGTTGATGAGATAGTCACTGACGTAGTAGATTGGGCAATGCAAGCTCTACTTCGAGATCGCTTCAGGGATCTGCCCACTGTTGATATGAAGGAAATTCTTCAACAACAGATGTTTGAAGACGACTCCTACAAGGCTCATACCATTCACAATGACTTGTATGAAGCCCTGCAAAAGACATTGGAGTTAGATTATTTCAATCAACGTCTAGCTGATCAGGAGGAAGCTCGTAAAAAGAGGACGAAAGAGACTGACTTCCAAGAAATCCTCATGTGTGTCTCCACCTTTACAACCACCATCTCCACCTCCTCCAGCAGGCACGTCTGGTGCTCCAGGTACTTCAGGAGCATCAGGTTCTTCTCAGTTACTGCCACCTCCTCCTCCTCCAACTACTGGTACATCTGGATCTGCTTAACAACAAGGCAAAAAAGCTCCAAGTTCATCCAAGTTGGCAGCCTCTCAGCATCACAATCTATGGGCTTTGGACAACATTTATACTAGATATGAGTCAAGCATGTATCTTTGGGGACCTCACGATCTATCTCTAACTACTATCTGATGTAGGATGATACCTTCCCGAAAAGAGCAGGTACTTCTGTTCTGAATGAAGAAGACTCCGAGAATGATTGAGAAGAATCACCAACCAAAAGCTGACATGAGAAAAGACTGGTGGAAACCACTACCTGAAGAGGAAAGACCAGTGACTTCTGAACCTGCTTAGACTATTCCTTCTTTCAGAACAAGTCAGATGTTGCGAACAACTGGGCTTTTGCGTTGGCCACTACTTATGATCCCCTAGCTGAGAACCATATTGCTTGCAAAGATTGGAGATATGACAACTTTCTTGAAATGGTATTGCCGCCAAATGAACAAGACCACACTTACACAAGCAAATTTTGAAGGGCATGCTTATGAAGTTGTTAAATCCTTCTATCCAGATGTTATTCACCTTTAGTTCCAAATGGAGGAGTGTTACAAAATGCTCACATATCAAATTAACTGGACGAATCTAGAAGGAGATCAAGTCAGAGTCGATGTCAACCAACCTCTACCTCTCGGTGGACCTCCAGGTCATGTCACTATTCAACCATAATTCTTCTTCAATAAAGACTTGGAGTATTTATGATATAGCAGTAAAGGAAGCAATCTTGCACTATCGATTTCCAAGATGAAGGCTGCTAGTTAACATCTTATTTTAGGCTTGATCTCTTGCTAAGTGCCCACCAACGGAACAAATGTGGATTGATGATGTGTGCACCTATGACATAAGTGCAAAATATGGCATCTCTTACTGGTGGTTTAATCGACAGAAGTTATATATTGACAGACATGATTCTCTGTCGCGTCAAAAAGATGTCAGAACACATATGCGGATTCTCAGTGTCGTCAGAATCAAAGCATACTCAAGATACGGGTATGACTACTTAAGCAAAATTGTCCTCCGAAGAGCTGACTTCCAAGAACACACGATTGCGGAAAAAGATTTCAAGAACATGTATCCCAGTGACTTTGAAGACCTAAATCTGCTTCTTCTGCAAGGTCATCTCAATCATCTTCCTGGTTCAGACAAACGGATGCTATCTACTGCTGTCAAGCTATGGACCTGAAACTTAGTGATTCGACAGCTGGTGAAGACTTTCAACTTGGCATTGAAAGCTACCAGACACAGTTGAACCTCACTAAACCAGGATGGGATGCTACAGGCTATGAGTTCAAGCATGATTATACCATCATTGAGTCTCCTCGAGCAGTAGTGTTCCCGGTAGACAATAATGACCAAAAGATCATAAGGTTCATTGAGATATACAAGTTCAGTGATGGGACGTTGACACATATTCTGGAAGCACTAGATTACAGAGTCAAGGAATTCAAGGTCAAGCGGCTCAATCCGGGTATGAATATGCGATTCTGGACTCAAAAGGACGTGACAAGGAGCAAAGAGTTCATAGCGGCTATTGAAAGGCGACTGAAGACAAGAAGGATCTTCCAGAATCTGGAATGCTTTGTTGGTGGATGTGTTCGTGATATTGACTACAGAATTCTTCAGAGAACAGAATGATATCGTCATTTCAATTAAAAGGTCAATATCATGTGTATTATATTGTTAACTGTGTACATTATATAGTAGTGTAGTGATCAGTGTTATGTGTCAGTTTATGCATGTTTCATGAGTTTCTCGTTAAACTCCAAAACATTTATAAAATCATCATAACTGACACTAACAGACTCCCTCACTAATTAAGGGGGAGCATATATAGGTTTCAATATCGGCTTGTATTTAATCAGACCACATTTTCTCTTAAATTTTCTAACACATTTAAATCAATTGAGATCCTAAATCTCAAAGGGTTTGAAATTTTTTATCAGGGGAGAGAATGTGATTTAAATATTAAAACTGATAAAAATGTGATCTATTAAGACTCAAGCAGGTACTCTTCCCTCCATGTGCCAAACAATTTCAAATATCGACGCACATGTTGAGGGGGAGCAGTTTCATGAATCAAAACAATTGAGGTACTAATGCTTTGATGTTTACATCGCCCATACCTTGATTGATTTTTAAATGGTTTTATGGCGAAGAGAACAATACCAAAAGAATAACCATGTATTTACTTTATCAAAGTTATAAGGATGGTAGGGTTAGGTATATGTTCCAATGATCCCGCCAGAGCCGGAGGGATCTACCCAGGGAGAATCCACTAGTTAGTGTAGAAGTCCTTAGGTATGATTACAAAAGGAGTAATGTAAGAATAAGGGAAAAGTGCGGACTGAGATGGAGCTAGTACTGGAACACACCCAACAAGGTACTAGTAATGAAGTCTCGGTAATCATTGAAGGGGTTGAAGAATGAAAAAGAAATGTTAAGATAAAGGGTAAAAAGAAAGCAGTCCTCCTTAAACATTAGGCAGAAACCGGGTTATTACATATGCAGTCAGAATCACATGGCTGATTGCTAACATTGAATACAAGTATCATGGACCCATTGATACGCTGCACAACCCTCCCTAGCCACTCAAGATCCCTAAAAGGATTCTTGTTTCATTTCTCACGGAGATTAATGCATTTCTATCGTCTCTCTCACTCCGAGTAAGACGATATTGAAAAGGTGGCTGTCTGCTCCAGCCTCCGACTACTAAAACCAAAATGCACAATTGAGTCTAGAGCCAAGAGATCATCAATTAATCTCATTAGGACACTTTTAAATATTACTTGTTCTTCACACAATGTGAGAACAAGGGTTATCATAAGAGTCCTACGTATTATCCTTGTGGTTTTGCCAGAACATCCGAGTGACACTTATGTGTTCACAATGAAGATGGAAATCCTGCTTGAGCTAAGATCAAACAAGCTCATGGTAGGTGACTTGTGAGATCCTTCATGGGTCAAACTTGTGACACTGGATATTGAATCGGTCTAGATTATGAATTGACGATTGCTGAATGTTGATAAAAATACTTAACACTCTCGATGTGTTACAAAAATACTTTCTCAAGTGACACATCGATTGATTTTCAAATCAATTTTCCTCTTTAATCGGTAAGATAGTAACTAATTGATTCACTCTTATCGTGTTGTCTGCTTTGAGACGTTCTAATAAAGAGAACAGGCAAGTAAGGTGATTCTGATGGTTGTGCATTAGATGATCTGATACTTATACTGGAAATCCTGTCAAGGAGATTCCTCTTAAGATGAATCTACCTGATCACAGGTCGGTCCTTACGGATCCGGAGGTTAATCCAACCAGACTCGGGCGAATTACAAAGCCATATTCATCCATAAGCTTTATTGCTAATTGTTTTATAACAGGATCAAGTAAAGATGGAAATGGAGATACCTCATTCCAGTGGAGACTTGTTCTTAACCACATGCTCATACTCGACTTATACGTCTAAAGATCTCATGAAAGCTCAAGTATATGTTTTAAAGATTCCGCAACTCTGATATCAAATACTTCTCGAAGTGATCAAGTATTAAAGTGAAAGGAACTTCAAGAATGAAGAATAATCAAGCTTTCACCATCAAGAAAAGTATAAGCATGTCTGTCCAGTTATCAGCACCACAAGACGGCGAAAGAACACAAGTTGATGATCAAAGATTTGATCTGGCTGATGATCTCTAAGAAGCTCAAGTTCACACATCAAGTACAATTACAAGCCACAAGATAAAGATCACTACATTAATGTACAAAATATCACATGAAGAATCAACGACTACGAGCTGAACACAAGATCAAGATTGCAGAGCTTAAATTAGTATTTTCTTGGGTGACCTCCCTTAGGGGGAGATTGTTAGATATTAGAAAAAGACTCGGTCACCCCTTGTATTTTGCCGTTTATTGTTGCTCGTAGTTAAGTAGTTAATGTATAACATTCGGTAATGGGTCGGGTATTAAACCTAACGTCTAAGCACACTACTAAGGCCTTATGGCCGGTTTTGGTTGTCACTATATAAGCCTCTTCCATGCCATGGAAGAGGTGGGTTAGTCATTTACATAATACAAGTTCATTTTCTCTCACTAGAAAGTTCTCTCTCACTTTCTCTCTCTAGAACTTGGCTAATCCACTAGTCATTTGATTATGTTATGATTTCCAATATCCTACACTCCTTATCCAAATGACATCTTGGATGAAGTCGTTCTCATAACAATGGTGTGTCAAACTATAAACGACTTATGTTCACGTTTATTAAAGTTGTGTGATTGGATGGATAAATTTGGTATCAATTGAGTCTTAGTCATCGAGCATGTGTCTTGGTTCTTTTTATCTAGGTTTATATTTTTTAAAATAGAATTGCATGTGTCTAGTTTCCAACATTTCTTAAAAATGTCATACTTTAGAGCACTCATACCTAAGACATGCATATCATGTTCCTCGATAGTATATTACTATATATGTTAGCCTCAAATATTGAGTCGAACAAGGAAGTTTGTTCACTAAGAATATTATGTCTCGGTCATATAATTATGTAATGTTGTAATAGGCTAAAACGGGTAAACGGGCTTGTTTATGTAAGTTGATCGGTCACGTGTATCGGGCGTAAGCCCGAGTAATCCCAAGCCCGGCTCGTAGAAATAACAAAGGCAAGTAGGCCTTTTAGTTTAAGTATAAATACCCTTCTCCAAGGATAGAGAGGGTGTTGGTTCATTTGTATTTTCTCTTTCTCTCTCTAAAATTCTCTCCTACCTCTCTCTACATTTCTTCTCATATTCCTATATTATCTCTTGGTTCTAGTCATGGAAGTTAAATGATTTTCCTAGTTCCGACACTTGGTATCAGAGCCTCGGGTGGGTTTAGTGGTTTTTGTTGTGGTAACTTAATTGAGCTTATTGGATTCGGCTTATTTACTTTTTCTTGTTGGCATTGTTTTTTTTCTTTTTGATCATTCTGTTGTCCTTTTTTTTGTCTTGTTCTTTATTTTTGTTGTTTAAATCATTTGTCCAAAACTGTTTTTTTTCTTCTCGTTCATAACAGTTTCACTTTCTTTTAGGCTTATTTATTTTTAAGAGCTTATTTTCAAGCGTCTTCATGGCTAATATCTTTGTTAAAACTGCTTATTCTCGTGGCTTAACTACTTATATTTCAAGCTTATTTTAAGCTTTTTGTGGTTAGATTTCTTGGTAGCTTATTCGGTTTTAACGAGTGCTTATTTTTCAATCTTTTTCAAATGTTTTCTTGGTTGGCTTGTCTTTGGTTGTACACGGTTTTAAAAAGAGACAAAAGCAAGGACGATAGTACCGGTTTTGTTTTATTGGGCGATTTATACAACAACCGTAGGCGAGTTATACATCCAACTAGTGAAGGCGATCTATACGTTACTTGTTGGGCGAACTATATGTTACTTGTTGGGCGACGTATACCTTCAGTTAGGCGAGTTATACACTCTATGTGGGGCGAGTTATACGTGAGCAACAAAGGGCGAACAAATCATTCAACTTAAGGCGACTTATACATTTCAACTTAAGACGACTTATACGTTTCAACTTATACGTAAAAGAAAAACCACATGCGATTTATACATATGAACTAGGTGATTTATACCATAAAAATAACTAGGAAATTTATAACATGGTTAAACGTCTACGTTTCATGTAATTTTGGGTTTTTCGGTTTCGTGCTTCGATTGCTCGCTTGTCTTCTAACATATACCAATGTGATCGTGATCCTTTTTCGATCAACGTGGTATATTTATTTTCTATCGACGATAAAGATTCAAGCCCAAAAGAAGTAAAAAACAATCGTTCGTTTTTTGTTGAAATTTAAAACGAAGATGATGACTAATTTGGAGGGAATTGTTTCTTATTAATTAACAAGAAATTCAACTTGGCACATGCAGTCCCTGATCTCAAAGACAATTTCAAACTTGGTCCTTTCCTTGTGTATTAATCCTTAAAGTTGAAATTAAATTACACCGTTAGTCCTTAATTGTTATAATTCAACCGTTAATCCTCCAACGTGAACCGATGTTGCACCGTTAGTCCTTATTTGAGTTTTAATCAACCGTTACTCATTTTAAGTTGACAGTTTGTGCACCGTTCATCGTTTTAAGCTCATCAATCATTAACAAAAGCTCAAATACTTTGACAACAACAATGATTTCAACAAAAATTAATCATTGTTTCACGGTTTCTTCTTGATTTTGTAAAATCCCAAAAAAGATTCCATTTCTTTTCTCGGTTTAAATCATAGATTTGTAAAATCCCGTAAACGTTAATTGATTTCAATCCACAACAACAATCACTTTACCTACCTAAGATCCTACAAATCATTTTCACTTCACATCACGGTAAAAATGGAAACGAAAGATACTTTATCTTTATGTTCGGATTCGAAAGAACAAAAAATGCAACAAATTCAAGACAAAGCAAAAGAAAGTTGCATGGTATTATTTTGATGACTTCATTCACACCTCAAACTTCTTTCAAACAACGACTTAAAAGGAACTCGAACCGAGTGTGGATTCAAACGCGCATTTGCGACACTCTTTGGTCAAGATGTAGAGACTTTCACAAGAATCTTGACAACGAAGAATTTCAAGAGATTGGATCCATGGCTTCTTTTAAAGTACTCGAGACACAGTTTTAGATGTTCATCAAGTCACGGATTTATTTGGATGATGAATATGTTGTATGACACGAACTACCTTTCGACTAATACATTCAACTCGTAGAGATTCAAGATTCCGTGATCCACTGATCCAACACATGGAACATAAATAGAGTTTGACAGCTAAGTACCTTGTCTGATCAGGATGATGCCATGCTGATGATGCAAGTAAAAGGTTGATTACAAGTAAAGGCATTAGATACTAGTTTGGTTGACTCAGAAAGCAGTTAAGACGGAATCAAAAGAGCAGGATTACAAGCAGCACATCATGGGAAATGATGCACATGCTGATGATGCAGATATCAGACCCATATATGATGAAGAGCCAATGGCTGAGGTACAATTGTGAAATTAATGTATTTGCTACAGGACAACAACATACTGAGCAACCTGAATTCAATAATGAAGGAGAGGTTTGACTGAATGCTGAACAATGTCATGGACATATGTCCTTTGCCTACTAATTTAACTGATAACGGAACTAAACTCTGCATATCAAACTCTCGTCTGAAAAATATTTGTCTCAAAAAGACCGTTGCCTAATTTCAAAAACGATTTTTTAAGATGTGAAAGCACATGTGTTAATCTTGCAACTTAAATATCCAAAATCAAGCTTTAAAAGAGGGCATCATGGTAATTTTTGAAAGTAAAAAAGTAATGAAGTCAGGTTTTAAACATGACATGATGTAATTGAAACAAGTAAAAATCGATTTGGAACTAAGGTGGTAAATTACTTAAGGAAAATGAGACTTTGGAAAGCACATTTACAAAGATCTGTATGATTTATCCAAACAAGAAGAGCTAGGGAACATTAGAAGCATACAACTTCTTTGATTGCAAAAAATGATGACTTCAAAGCTCAACTTCAGGAAAAAGGATTTGCAATTGGCAGCATTAAAAACGAGTTAAGAATATTAACGGAATAATGTGTATACTTAAGTTTGCAAAATCATCAGTCTTAGGGAACCGGTTTTACAAACCACATAGAAACCAATGAGTTGTTAGACAAATCCGATGCATTTGAAGTTTGAGACGACTAGAAGTCAATAGACTTGGTTTGCGCCCTCCCAAGTTGATGTCAATAACGATTTGTCAAAACCAGTCACTACATATTATTTGCCTAAGGAAAGAGAATCTGCTATTGTAAAACCTCATCACGTTATTGCATCTAGCGAATCTTGGAATAGTTCAAAGAACACGCAAAGATTTAGTTTAAATGACATGGTTCATAATCACTATCTAAAGGAAGCTACAAAAAGGACACAAGAACGCAGTAGGAATTCAAGACCTAGTGTGATGTCTTCTGCTAAATCACAAAGCACAACTAATGGTAGCAAAGCAAAACCTAGGAGCAATACTCAAGCATCTAGGAATTGACCTACATCCAATAATAGTTACGTAACGACAAAGACTGTACCCATAGCAGAACATTCTACGAATTCTAGAATTTTTTTTGACTCCAAACATTTTGTTTGCTCGACATGTCAGAAATGTGTCTTTAATGCAAATCATGATCATTGTGTAACAAAATTCCTGAATGTAGATTAGGTCATAACTCGGGTGGTAATGTTGATCCAATAGAAAACTGAACAGAAACAAACCATAGAGCCAAACAAGTTTTGCAAAGAAACCAGAAAGACAGATCCTAAAAGGACATAGGTTTTCATCAAAAGATTCAGTTGTGCATGAGAAAACAATGACTCTAAGATCTGGTCTTAGGTGGAAACGATAGGTTAAAATTCCTTCAAAGTTTGTTAGGCTTAGATGGGTTCAACGGAAGCTTTCACCTCTAGCACAACCAAGGTTGACAGTGATCCCACAAATGGTTAAATGAAGATAATCACTACTCAATATGAATGCGAACAAATTCTTGATGTTAGTGCAGGTACTCTTAACTTAAGTGCAGATATATCTTTCAATCCTAAAAAGGAAGGACTCAGAGTTTGGTTGATGAAAAGATTGATATCTCAGAAACTAGAGCTTCAAGGAATTCTGATCTGATAAACAAACAATGACTTCTGATCATAACAGTTCTGAACTCGGAATTCACGACCACATCAATGAACCGTCTAGTTCAAAGCTGGTTCCAAAGGTTGTTCCTTTAGCAGATACATCAGCTCCGTCAAAACAAGAGTTGGATCTTCTATTCGATCCTTTATATGATGAATGATTTTCACGGCATGCTACGGTCATGTGTTAACAAAATCTTCTTTTCCACCGAAAATTTCGACTACATAACAAAAGACCACACCACCTTCAGCGATTCTGCTCAATCTACCAACAGATGATCACTCCAACTAGAACAATCACTGCTGAGGACAACATGTAAATATTATTTAAAAAAAGAAAAATACTAAAATATAAAATTTCAAAAAGAAAATACAACATAAAAAATAAAAAAAAATTCAAATCAAAAAATATCCAAAAAGAATCTTCTCGACATGTCTCTTGGAATCGATAACATTTACGTACAAATGTTGATTAACATCGACACGGGCGTGTAAATGAAGTTCGAGCAAGAGTTTCAAATGCTTTCAAAACATGTCATTTCTATTTTTCTTTATGACTTGTAATCACTCTCAGATTGCAACTCAGACCCGAACGACACAAGAGTGTACGTTTCAGTGCACTTATCCTTAGAGTTAGAAGAGAAGTCTTCTAACATTTGGTTTTTGAAAAAGTTGAACATAATTTTTCAAGAATTTCTCACTGACGATTCTTAATCTTTCAAAATTGTGTGTTTAACACTTCATCCCTCATAAAGATTTCCAATACAACTCTTCTATTATTGCTGTCATTTTCAAAATGAGTCAATGTTTGAGGGGGAGTTTTTCAAAAAACAAAGTTTTAATGATTTTGGATACATCATAACATGACAATTTTTATGTATTCAAAACATTATCAAAAATCTCTTAATAACAAATCTGTAATAATGATGACTACTCAATAGATTATATGTTATAAGATGATTTAGTGGTTGAGCATAATTTTTTAAGAATTCTTCAATGACAATTCATAATCTTTTTAAATTGTGTGCTCAACAATGCTAACCCTTAATTTCATATTCATTTTACAACTTGGTATTATTTTTTTGGTGTCAAACATATGTAAAATTGAGGGGGAGCAAGTTCATGTTCCATATAATTCATGCTAAGATTAAAAAATTTCTCCTCACAGAACTTTCATAACAAATTTTAATCACATGGTATTTCAAAAACTAAGTGAATTAGTATTTAAAATAAAGGGAGAAATGTAATTAAAATGTCATCTTGAAAATAATATGTGATCTAATCGGCTCAAAGTGCTTGATACTCTTCGTAAAAGGTTTTATGGTTCGATCTCATACCCAACAACATCTTAATTTCACGACGATTCTAAAGTCATAAGGTGGTTTGGTTAGGTTAGGTATTAGTCTTATGATCCAACCAGAACCGGAGGGATCTACCCAATGACACTCTGTAGTTAGAAATAGCATTCCTTAGGTATGATTGGAGATGAATGAGTTTAAGGGAATAATGCCGACTAAGATTGAGCTAACACTGGAACAATCATAACAAGGTGTTAGTAATGATGTCTTGGTAAGCATTGAAGGGGTTGAAGAATTAAAAAGAAATGTATAGATAAAGGGTCAAAAGAAAGCAGTCCTCCCTATACCTTAGGCAGAAACCGGGTCAATACATAATCTATCGGTTTTCACAAAGATGAATTCTGATATTGAAAACGACATCATGGACCCAGTGATGCAATGCATAACCCTTCCTAGCCATTTGGGTTTCTCTTAACAGAAACTTGTCTCATTTGTCATGGAGATACGCACGACTTCTATTGACTCTCTTACTCCAAGTTAGTTAATATTGAATAGGTGGCAGTCTGCTCTAGCCTCCGAGTACTAAAACCAAAACGCATTAATCGAGTCTAGAGCCAAGAGATCAATAAAATAGATCTCACTAGAACAAATTCCATTACAAATACTTGTTGAACATCAATAAGTTCACAAGCTGTTAACAAGAGTCTTACGCATTATCCTTGTGATTTTGCCAGAACATCCGAGTGATACTTAAGTATTCACTGTGAAGATGGAAATCCTGCTTGAGCCAACATCAAACAAGCTCTTGGTAGGTGACTTGCGCAATTCTATATGAATCAAACTTATGTCAACTGGAAAGCAACGATGGTGCGATTCAATGTGAATCAAACTTGTTCTAGTAACGGTTCAATCAAAAAGATAGTAACTATCTGATTCACTCTTACCGTGTTGTCTGCTTTGAGACGCTCCAGTAACAAGAACGGCTAGTGCAGCTGCAAAATCCTGTCAAGAAGATTCATTTGAATTCTCTCTGATCATAGGCAGTATTTGTACTGATTAACAGGGAACCGTGGTTATTGCAACCGTATTCGACGAAGTGACAAAGATACTCTCATCCATATTTGTTGATTATCACTAATGTTAACTTGTAGGTTATATGGTGGTGGCGGTGTCCCGTTCTAGCTGAAGTCGGATTCATTATCACATGCTCATGATTAAACTACAAAGACATACTATAAGCATCAAGATTCAAGAATCAAGAAAGCTCGAGAATTAAAGATAAAGACTTTCGTAAACCATGATATACAAGATCTTCCTTCAAGATATCAAGTCTATCAAGGGGATTATTAGCAAGCTTTCAAGATAATGCAAAGTATGAGCATGTTGGTCAAGACACAAGATCGCAAGGTGGCAAAGACAATCAAGACAAACAAGGAAAAGATTTAAAGATCTCGGACGTAATGACGAAGTCAAAAGACAATGACAAAGGCTCGAGATTAAAGATCACATAGCATGAAGGAACAAGCCTACAATGTAGACAGAGACAAAGATCACAAGAACTTAACGACAAAAGCAATCTCATTGATCTCACGAAGGAGTGTCATAATGAATTCACTTCGGGGGAGATTGTTAGCCTCAAATATTGAGTTGAACAAGGAAGTTTGTTCACTAAGAATATTATGTCTTGGTCATATAATTATGTAATGTTGTAATAGGCTAGAACGGATAAATGGGCTTGTTTATATAAGCTAATCGGTCACGTGTATTGGGCGTAAGCCCAAGTAATCCCAAGCATGGCTTGTAGAAATAACAAAGGCAAGTAGACCTTTTAGTTTAAGTATAAATACCCCTCTCCAAGGATGGAGAGGGTGTTGGTTCATTTGTATTTTCTTACACAAGTTTAATTAACCATCTTGTTTCTCTCTCTAAAATTCTCTCCTACCTCTCTCTACATTTCTTCTCATACTCCCATCTTATCTCTTGGTTTTAGTCATGGAAGTGAAATGATTTTCTAGGTTCCGACAATATATATTTTTGCTATCATGATGCTTAACATCTTTATGACTTGGTATGTTATCCTTTTTGGACCCTTACTTGCTATTGTTCATGATTTAAGTGTTTACAATGCTACTGTGCTTTTAGGTTTTGGCTGCCATAATTGCAGTTCTGGTTGATTTTGTAGGAACATGCGACCAACGGATCCACCATATGGTAGATCCGTAGGCTGTTTAGGCAGATCCGTGGCTCACCAGGCCAGGCGCTGAAAATCAAAATTTGTTGATTTTTAACTTTTTCTACTTTATCTTATAATCATGCTATGTGATAGTATAAGTGTTTTTAAACCTTAGGTTAAAACACTATTCTTATATTATTTTTCTTGTTACATACATAGCTATCATCGTTATTATGTATATGTGCGTTTGTCTACTAACTTTGTTTTGTAGTACACTTCCATAACTCAATTCCTTGGTGTCCCAAACAAGGGGGAGCTTCTGACAAGCACTTAGAGAGTGCATCTTGCATACATTTAGTTGCACATACTCGTCCAACGGAGTATCTAGTATCGCACTAACATTTTTTTGTAGGTTTTTGATAATACCTTGATGCCTCAAATAAGGGGGAGCATTCGTCAAGAAGAAGCATACATGCATTTATCATATATTTCTCCTATTGCTTCATGATATATATATATATATATATATATATATATATATATATATATATATATATATATATATATATATATATATATATATATATATATATATATATATTATGTTGCACAAAACTAACCCTTGATGTAGGTTAAGTCTTTGTAAGAAATTTGATCCATGGATTCATTAGCAACCAAGGTCAATAATCATAGGAGTGCAAGGAGCTAGGGGGAGCTCGAGGGCATCAATGTAGATAGCTTAAAGTTGCTTAGAAGATGAAGATTGAAATATAACTTCACTAGGGATGATGCAAGCTGTAACATTTCTCAATTTCAGGTCATTTTACGACTCCTATTGTTCGTCACTATTTATTTTGGTCCGATATGCGTTTACTTTTAGTCTTTACTTTTAAGCTAAATCGCGTAGACTAGAAATAATCATTTAATGTAAACGGTCATCAAATAAATTAAGGTTTACATCGACCAAGTAATATATAATTATTAAGAAGATAATTATTAACTTTGCGTATTTCATTTCTATTGGTTACGTAAAGGGTTTACGTTTCGCAATAAAATACATTTGGACACACCCCAGAAATACCTAGACTTACCTAGACTCAAACCAATACCCACTTTTAAAACCTTAACACAAAAATTAAGTCAATTATGTGTACATAACCTATTAGGGGTCTGTTATAAGTCCAAAACAAATTGAAAATCTCTAAATGATTCCCTAAGTACTAGTACAAACCTTCTTTAATTAATGATAGTCCTTAATGTTCCTAGTAAACTCATTACACAAAGGTTAATAACCATTTGGTCTCTCATTTGCCCCTTATGCTGCGGCTAATGCATGTATATACACAAAATCCATAAGATTTCTAAATCACTAGCAAATCTTGTACATACATTGAGTAATTAAAGATTGTACTTAGTGGTTTAGCTAAATACCATTTGAGGCTAACTAGAAACTCTCAAAAACCATCAACTAGGGCACGTTTGGTTGGTTGTTAACTAGGAAGCATGCAACTAAGTATTTGCCTATAAATACACATACACTCTTACCATTTTACACTCTGAAACGTCACAACATAACTCTCTAATAGTTAAATATTTCCTCTCCTTTGCGTCGGATCACAAACCGCACACAAACACACCCATTTACTTCATTTTGAGCCAACAAACATCCACTAGGGATTGTATACGAGGCCACAAGGTTTACACGAGCTAAGGATTGGGTGTACACTAAGCTTTGGAGCTTAGTTTATTATTTGGTCGCGTAAGTCATACGTGGGTTGTCTTATTTCGCACACACACTCAAAAAGAAAGCCTTAGGACCCTTTGTAAGTCACATTCGAACTCATAACAATTGTATTATACATGTTTTTCCTTGTTAACTAGTTTATATGTCACATATGTATATATATGATGTACTAGAGTGAGTTCACGCATGTTAAATGAGAAACATGCGAGTTATACGCAATACTATTACGTATAACGACTTGTATGGTGTTAAAGGAGCAGGAAACACGTAACCATATAGGATTTAATAACAGTGGACTCTAGAACTTTTCGTTTATATAAATTGGAACATCGACGTAACACAAAAAGGCCCTTTATACGCTAGCAAATTATAAACCACATGTAAACATTGAAAGTAAACACGACATGGTAGCTTGGGAACATATACATGACATAAACCAACGTTTGCTTATGGAGCACGACTAACGTATATAGTCCAACAAGCCACTAGAACTATTTTTGAATCATATACATTGCTAGGGGAAACCAATGGGCCACAAAGGGCTTGTGAAATCCAAACGTGCTCACGGCTTGGGCCCAACCGGCCCAACAGCCCATGAGTGGGATCTATAGCTTATTTTTAAGTTCATTCAAGCTTAGTGTTAAAATAGGAAGCTTATTAGACTCGACATATAACAAGCACACCTTAGATAAACTCCTAATGGGTCGAATTAGCCCAAGAGGCCACGAACAAACCCAAACAGGCCCAATAAGCAAGCTTGGCTGGCCCACAGCTTATTTATAAGCCCTACGAGCTTATTAAAAGTCCAATGATCAAATTGATATTAATATGCACCCTTAGTATGATTAATAACCAAACGGATCCTTAAATGGGCTCGTTAGCCCATTACCGTAAACCACGAAACCCATAAGCCACGAATAAGCTTGGTAGCTTATTTATGAGCTTAAAACAGCTTATGAGGCTTATGATAACCTTAGGCAAGTTAATGGACCCTAAAGGATTGAGCCCAAACATGAACAACCCTTATCGGCTTAATGGCTTATTGAATAAGCCACAAGGTAAAACAGCTTAAAACAAACCCTAATAAGCTTAATAAGATATGAAAATGAGTTGGGACAAATAAGGAAATGCTTAATGGACTTTTGCAAGTTTTTGGGTTAAGGTTATTGGGCTAACAAACCCAATAAGCCTGAATAAGCTCATCTGAGCTTATTTATAATCCCAACAGTTAAAGTAGCTTAATTGAGCTTAACCAAGTCTTGTTTCTTTTGAAAACCCTTTTGAACTCTTAGAAGCTTAATTCGAGTTGAGTCCAATAAGGCCCAATAAGCCAAATTAAGCTCATCCGAGCTTATTTATAAGCTGACCCAGCTTATATGGCTTATTGGAGTCCATTAAAACCAAATGCCACTTGCTAGAACTTAATTGGACTTAAAATGTGACTTTTTCAAGTTAAGGGACTAAAAGTGCAAACTTGTAAACTTGGGGGTTAAAACTGTCAAAACTGTTTTCTATAAATTCTAGGGGCTGTCTTGACATTTCTGAAACTTAAGGGGCTGTTTGAAACATATAAGGACTTAAAGTGTAAATTGTTGTAAAGCTAAAGGACTAAAGGTGTAATTATGGAAACCTAGGGGTTTAAAGTGTAAATGTTATATTTTCATAAACATAGGGACTGTTTTTGTAATATAGAAAACCTAAGGGTATTTCATGAACAAAGGTGATTTTAATAACCACTTAACATACCGGACGAGTTATATATTTACCGGATATTATACGAGTTAAACCACGACTTAATAAATATGAATATTTATTAATAACGTTTATACATATATTTGAACGTGTGTAATCGTATACTTTCCCAAGAGCCATCAAGTAAATACAAATACAATAAACATGTGCACCACCACACAAGTGATAACAGTATATATAAACTAGCAATTTATTGTAGTTTATGCATTGAGTCGTTAGCCTAAACTTGTAGACTAAGACTGGCCGTATTTACTTAGGTATTTGACGGTGTGATTCATTCGCCATACTTGGATATATTTATCATTTTCAGAGGACTATTTACTAAGGTGAGTTCATAGCCCCATGTTTTACAATTATTTTAATGATTTACATCTTTGGGGTGAGAACATGCTTTGTTTTACAAATTGGACGCAAGTGTACATTTTATACTATGATTACGTGTTTCCCTAAGTAGCGATAACCCACTGAGCCCTTTATCATGAACTGTCAATTACTAGATTGTGAGCGCGAATGTTATAAATAGATCTATTTGGGATTGACGTCCCCGTTTGGGTGAGTAGCGCTCACTGTGCCGGTTTGCCGGACAACAAACGTATACCATGTCGGATTTGGGATGTTGCGGGTTAGAACATCATTCACGGGCAAATATTGGCAATTTATTGCATTCATATACGTCGAGCTTCGGTGTCATGAGCTTAGGAAAACGTAATTACTTTTTATGATGTTTGCATCTGTTGCTTAATCATACACTTGGAAATCTTGCGGTCCTACTATTGATTCACATAAACCTATGAATTCACCAACTTTATGTTGACGTTTTAAGCATGTTTTTCTCAGGTCAATAAGGCACGGGGTGCCAAGATACATTGGGGGTCACTCTTTGAAGAGTCAGTACTAAAGATTTGGGGCGTATTACATTTGGGAACATTTGTTATAAACCAAAATCTTTACTTATGTTGTCGAACAATTTGAAGCCATGAGCTTATGTAATTAACAAGTATTTTGTTAAATCCAATGTATCTTTTTTTTAAAACGACACGTTTAGTGGTCGTTCTCATATCTTGTGCTATTGATCTATGAAGTAACGCCCTCGGATATTCAACATTCCCCTGCAAACCCAAATTTGGGGGTGTTACATATGGACTGTCGGTTAGACTTACCGGAAGACATTGATCCATCGCTCTCCTCTATTATCCAAGATTGTTGGTAAAGGTGATCAATGTTTATACCACCTACTTTTAGTTCTATATTTGAGCTTAAAAGTTTTTTTTGTCACATGTAGTGGTTTGAACTTGTTTACATGAAACATTTAATGTGCTTACTTAGACGGGAATGTTTGACTGATATTGCGTATGATGATCCCTCTCATTCAGGTTATTTATAAAATCATTAGTTACACTTGACGTTGAGTGACCTGCTGTTCATTTTTACGATGCAATGCTCTGGAATATCGGTGATCTTGTTTTTGTTAAGCCTGGAAAATTAAACCTGATGCGATCCGTGTTGGCTGTACCAGCCAAGTCCTCCCTCATAATTGAGGCATATGGAATAAATTTAGGAAAATAAGAAAAGCAAATTTAGAAATGCACATTTGGTAATAGCTCCAGTGTCTTGCACACATGGCCTGAACTAAGGGACACTTCGTATAGAGGACCAAAACATGCTGGAGTGGTAATATTTTTTAGAACTTCAACTGATTTTGGTGTCGAGTTGTAGACTAGGCTTCAAGAATTCAAAATCAGTTCAGCAATCTATTTAATTTCTCAATAATATGTAGTGAGTTTGATCTATTTTTTAAGGATTATTATGACACATGGGTTGTTAAATTTATGAAGGATAAATTTATACATATTCAAGTAATTGACAGAACCATCTTTAATTTTCTGTTTCATCTAGATGATTATTTTTACAGTATACAGATGCATATGTCTAAATGTTCTCTTGAGATAGTTAGCAATATGAAGAGGGAAACGATTACACTTGTGTCAAGCGTGGTGCGTTCGATTACTCCTATTATCAAGAAGACAATGTCTACTGCTATATTAGCGACTTTTTAGGCTATAACTTGTAAATATCTAAAGTAATCTCTATTGTTACATTGATTTATACAGGTCTAACACAAGCATACATACAGAGAGGTGTTGGTGATAAGGTTGTAAATCAACTAGAAAAATCAGTTCATTCTAAGCTTGAAGCTATTGTTGCGAGATAAATTCAAGCCTACTTTCAAACTTTCGGCAAGCAAGCTCTACAGGTTTGTGTCTCAAGGGTTTGCTCACTTTATCCCAAAATTATAGTTAATCTTATATCTTATCTTTGCCAAAAAATTTGTCCACTTCGTTGGTTTTGTGATGTTAGGCATTTGATTATCTACTGATAAGACATGACTATTTACCCATATTGATCTGTTTGTAAGTAAATGGGTCGAAATTCGCACCTTTATTAACTAGCATGTCTTTAACACCTTTAACTTAATTTTGGTTTTAACATTTCCAAATCCTGATATTGGAGTATAATTTGGAATCTTTTTATTGGGTTCTAACCTTCCTTTACCAATGTGAACAACAAGAAGAAACGCTCTTGCTAGCAGGCCTAGTTCTTGGCAAGTGCAACCTGTGCAAAGGCACAGGGCCGCCAATTATGTAGGGCCACATTTTATTTAAGGTGATCTATAATTTTACTAATATATAAGACTGGTATTTGATAAAGATTGTGTATATTTGAGACATATGATTAACTATTTAGGCTTTAAGGTTATTTTTTATATATAGATCACCTCCGTTAGAATAAATTGGATGTATTTGTTGTGATGATTTTTTTTCTTTTGATTTAATGCTTCATCTATGTTATTAAATCTTTGTTGCAGTGATTTTTTTTGGGTAAGTTTGTTTAAGACATTGTCGATAATTTTTATGTTCATTGGTTTTAAATATATTAAAAAACTTCATGTTTAAAGGGGCCTCAACTTTACTTGTGGCATAGGGCCACCGAAAACTACGAGACAGCCCTGTTTGCTAGCTTTGAAGTTCTAATCAACTAAAGGATTTTTTAGGTACTTAGACATGTCTTTGAGGATGCTTTAGTGGCTCCTCCATTTTCATTGCTGATATTTTAAATTCCCTTAAAACATTTACTGTATCAGAAAATATTATATATAGTTATAGTAGTATCGATTAATATTGCTAATCTAAATTTGACCTGCTATACTTGTAGCCTTAAAGTATTCATACATTATTACTGAATATTGACTTGGATAGCTCTTCTTCATGCTACTAACAACTTTTATAAAAGTTTCAAGTACGTTTGAGAATTTGGAGTTTGCTTGATGTATGTTTTTGAAAAGTTTTTATATGTAGGGGTTTTCGAGGTCTGACATTGATATATCAACAGTGTGAGCCAACAGAAATAGACTCACATGTTTGTTTACTATTTTCTTTAATATCGTAAGCACTAACCTCAATTCTTTGGTAGTATTTGTGCCTTATGTAAAACTTTATACAATGGTTCTTTCATGTATGAACATAACATGTTTTTGGTTTTCCTTCATTTACTTAATTACTAGGCATGGTGACTAACGTTTAACCGTATATGTGTTCTCATGTTTATAGCAGCCCCAATACCTGCATTTTACCCTATATATAATTTGATTCATTTCCTCATTATGGTGCTCCTTTTGCCCTTATCTATGCTGCATTTTCCTCCTCTGAAAGGTCTTAGCAGTTACAAGTACGTAAGAGATTATATACTTAGTTAGGTCACATTCGTTGACGACCGTGTAACATAAGTATTGTATATATTTTAGTAACGTCAATCAAGCATATAGAGAAGAAAAAAAGGGAATATGAAAAAGCTAAAAAGATTTTGGTCCTAATATGTGGTCATATCAATGGCTCATAAACAATCAATCAACCTTATGCTTTACAACGATGTACTATACAATAACTATTATAATGTATCGATTCTACAGGCTATATGTCTGGATATTCATTAGGTTTTTCGTCAAATTCATAGTAGCTCACCTAAGTCAATCAATGTTAATAATAAAGAAGGGCACAACTTTGTTTAGTTAGCAGTAATAAACCTATCAGGAAAAAAGTATACCATCATGTACTTTGTATGTCCCATAATTGAGCATACAAAATCTTATAGAATAATTGAGGATTCCTCTAGGAACAATCCCTTGCATTTTGCTGAAAGATTGGCACCTTCATATGTACTCAGTAAATCTACAGGTGCAACAGTGCAACTACAAAGAGAGCTCTAATGGCGTGAGGTACAAAAAACATTTATAGATTTTTCATCTTAGCTTGTACATCTTTCTAGTTGCATGAAGTATGACTATTTAGATGATACACGAAGTATAGAAGCTTATGGAACCTAGATGACTAACACAAAAATGATTGTGGCCTTTAGCGCAACGTTGTTTTTTAAGGATGCTTTAGTGGCTACTCCTTTTTGATTGTTTTTAGTTTAAATTCCCTTGAAACATTTACTGTATTAGAAAATCTTATATATATTTATAGTAGTATCGATTAATATTGCTAATCTAAATTTAACTTACCATGTTTGGCTTCTATGATTTGTATGAAAATTCAACAATGAGACCTTTATTATCAGAGATGCCTTCCCTTCTGGATTTATAAGGAACACCAGTTTCAGATAATATTACATAGGGAGCAGTTGTTGTCAACAAGGCTGCTACAACGAATAAAGTGCCAAGTTAACATCAAAATCTGTTGGTCAAAATATAATACATAAATTTGATATTTATGTTTCTAATCACATGGGTGGGTCAGTTGGGGATCAGTCAAGATGTTGCTTGCATTGATGAGTGCTTACCCGCATTGGTATATTCCGCATTCGTATATTGCTGATCTTATCTTTTTTGTTTTGGTTATGTTATTTTGTTTTGATGTTCTAATTATAGAAATTCTATACTCAGTTTTCAGGACATGACTTAGGCTACACCTACTTAGTATTTAGTAGCCCTTGATCTACATGGCACAGAATGGCATTTCAAACACATATTCAGAGGTCAACTGAATATATTTGATGCTTTCTTTTTCTTATGTTAATATATCCTTATGCTATTATTCTTGAAAAAAAGATTTTTTTGACTAATCAGGTCAACCCAGAAGGCACCTTCTAACGATAGGCTGGAGTACGTTTGTTACTAACGAGCAATTAGTGGAGTACGTTTTTTGAATCATATTACTAAAGGATTTAACACTTTCAGTAATAAATAGTATAATAATATTAGACCGTGCTGAACCAAATGACCTGATAACGCTCCAAATATATATAAATTATCCCTCTAAAATACATTAAATATATGTGTTAAACGCATGAAATATTGCAAAGTTTGGTTATGTGTTGTGTAATAATTGTTTCAGGACCAAATGTGACAAAAAGGACTAAACGTGCAAAGAAATCCCGTTAAATACACTAACGGTCGTTATGAGAAGAATCTAGAAGAGAATCCAAGAAAGAATTAATGCACGAGGCTAAAGTGCGGCGCACAATTCCTTTTGTGCGGCGTACTTCAAGACGAAGTAAATGCAATTTAATTAAACACCAGGTGCGGCGCGTAATTTTCCTTGTGCGACGTACTTCACCTACAGTTACTCAAAAATCATTAAGAAGACAATTATTAAGCAACCCTTGAGTTGCCATTTTTTCCCAACTGATGACCCATGGATGTGTATAAATAGAGGACAAAATGTGCATCTCAAATCATCCCATTCTTCATCTCTAATCATCTCTAACACACACAACTCATTTGCGATCAAGAATAGTGGTTAGGAAAGTGTTCTAGGGGAATTGTTGAAGAATCACCTTATTCTTCATCATATTCCGGGTTATAATCGAAGGAAGTTGATGTTTGATCTCAGAAGGTTGTGTTAAGAAGTTGTTATAGTGGTTATAGTTGAATTTCCAAGTTGTTATAATATCCGCTCGAAGGAAAGTTCTTGTAGCAGTGAACTATTTTGCTATTGAATTTGGTATAAACACGTTTCCCTACTTTTATATTATGAATTCTGAATTTATCATGTTTGTTATGTGTTTTGAATCTATGAATATGGAGTAGTTTAACATGTTTGTTTGGGGATCATGAGGGAATTATGGATTAAACTTGGATAAACTAGTGAATTTTGGAAATTACCAATATGAACTTGATGTTTTTACACCTGGACTTATTAATCATCATTTGATCATCATACTAGTCCGGATACAGGTCGAAAGACTCCGGCTTTGTGCTTGATTTCCAAGTTGTTTGTCTATGACAACTAGATGTTAGCCTTATGAGAATTGGCTAATAAAATGATCATTAACCAAGGGTAAAAGGGTTTAACACTTAACCTCATGTCTAACGAACTTGGTTAAGAAAGTCCATGTTCTTATTTTCCAAACTTAAATCGAACTTAAAGCATTTTTGTAATCAAAAGTAAAGGCCGAAATGATTTTCGATTATAATAAATAGACAATCATTTTAGTAAACTACCCGGTTTCTTTAATCGATTATTTGTTCTCGCCTCCTAAACAAACATCATTTTATATCTTGAATTACCTTGAAATCTTTAGATCGTGACAGTCTACAAGTTTTACCCTTTTCGTAATATAATCAACCCTTTCTAAGAATACCTAATCCTGTGGAACGACCTGTTCTTACCCTAAAACATATACTATAAACGGGGGTTTATACTTTACCCGTGTGTTAGTTGGAAATTGGATAAAACTAGTATTATAAATTTAAAGCTTTCATAACACATCAAAGTTTTTGGCGCTGTTGCCGGAGATTGATTTTATTCTTGAATTAGTCATTTTTATATTACAAACCAAAAAATTTCAAAATCGCCGTACAGTTTTCTTGCAAACTGACCAAATTTTCACAGAAAGTGCGCCGCACATAACCATTGTGCGCTGGTTTTTTCTGCAAATTACATAAGTACGCCATACTTATACCAAGTACGTCGCACTTCCTGCCCCTTTCACAAACAGAATAAGTTTTTAAAAGAAGGAGAACACCAAAACACCAAACCCCAAAACCCATAAACTGTAATTTGACCATTTTTTAGATGTGGAATTTATTCTTTGTGGTCATAATTGTCAAAATCTTGTATTATAGCCATATTGTGCATTAAAATGAAAAAAATCAAAAAAAACTATTTTATGCCTTGTTTGTTTAAACTTCTGAGTACTTACATGTATTTCTTGTTTGGTAGTTATTGCTTATTTGACTTAGATTACATAAATAAAAATATAAATTTCAAAAAATATAAATTTTTTTATATGATGATAAGTATGCTTAAGAACCTGATAATTGCTATGTTTAATAGATACTTAGGATATGATAAAAATAAGAAACGTAAAAATACAAAAATTAAAAACTTTAAACATTTTAAAACCCAAAAAGTACGCCGCACTTTTTATAAAGTGCGCCGCACTTTTCTGTTTAAAAACAAACATAATGCTTGTTTCTTTGTCTTTGAACGAAAATTGTTTAAATCGGAAAATGCTATCTGTCTATTGATAATATGTAAATGTAAAAAGCTATTATTATTTGTTTTAACTAACCCGCTAATAGTTATTTTAATGTTGTCTTATTTTATAAGAATTATGGATCCAAATTCGAGTCTCAGAAAAATTTGCTTAGGAGATGATGTGATTGTGATCTCGAGTGACAAAATCGAGGGATCAGGAGATTGGAACTCTCTGGAATATCAGGACACGGCTAATAGTAAAGGAAAGAAGGTGATGAATGCACTTAGCTTTTATAAGATGGAAACAGATGAAGTCAGTGAGCGGTATATTGCACCATGTTTCGTGAATGGCTTGGAAGCATACGATGGTGAAATCAACTTAACATTTGACAAGAACCTGATATCAAATGAGTTTGCAGTGAAGTTGTGTTTGGATTATGAGGTGAAGAAAAGACAAAAGTTGGTTAAGAAAGAGCTCATTGTTGCCTTAAAAGGAGAGCTTTACTTTGTGAAATTTATCATAAATCCAGAAGAAGATGATGTTGACCCTGGAGTTATTTTAGGAAGATCATTCCTAAGAATAGCTAAAGGAATTGTTGACTTCAGGAACGGGGTGATTAATGTTTATCCTGGACCGGATCCATTTGAGGATGATTCTGAAAAAATGGAAAAGAGTCCATATGATTGGGATCAATTGCTCGATTTCAATTTTGATGATGTACCAAAATTTGGAGAAGAACTTCCACCATTAGTATGTAAGATAGGGAAGAGTAGCCAAAACAAGAAAAGAGTAATGGATAACCTCAGCTTGTTCTATCAAGATATTGGACCATCTTCGTCAACTGAGAGGCATCTAACTCAAGAGGTGGCAACAAAAGAAGCGTTGGTAATAAGGATTAGCCAAAAGTTTGCATTGTTAGAAGAAGTAAGGCATGTGCTTGAGACGATGGCCTATCATGACAAATATAAGAAGGTGCTCGACGAGATCTGGAAAGATAAGGTAGAGCTAGATGGAATGGTGGTGAAAGAAGAGGAAGATGCTATAAAGAAGGTTAAGGGTGAAGCGTTGAAAGAAAAAGACGACCCAGGAGTGTTCATATTTCCTATCAGATTGGAGGGTCGAGTTGACGAAAATGATTTAGCTGACACTGGGTCAGATATAAATACAATGCCCTACCGAATTTATGAGCAGTTGGGTAGAGAAGAAATGAAGAAGGTTGATAGAGGAATCATGATGATTAACCACACTCAGGCAGAAGTTATGAGGATACTCACTAACGTTCTTTGTCAAGTGGGGGTCACTACTTTAATTGCTAAATTTTTGATCATGTACATACCAATAGATCGTGATGCACCAATAGTAATCGATTATGGATTTTTAAGTATAAGTGGAGGGATAGTCAATACACCGGAAAGACTATTTTCAACTTTTGATGGATTTTGTCATGAAACCTTCCGTGCTGCAAGATCCGACATTCTTATAACTGCAGAAAGTGTAGCGATGATGAGGAAGAATATGAGATCAAGAGGAATAAGTTTAGAGCATCGATATATGGCCCGAAACCTGCTTCATATCTGAACTGTATCAATCCAGAAGATCGATCATCAGCTATACAGACAGTAACTAACCCATTTCGAAAAATTAGTGTTTGGAAGAAGGCAATTAGTTTCCTTGGTTCATTACCCGTGCCATTAAAGCTAGTCAACTAGAAGCCTGGTTATAAGGGTTCTTACACCTAAGAAGAAGAAGCAACATGACAGTGGCATGCTGAAATATGATTGACTGATCCATACGGAAATATCTATCTACAGGGATTCACAACGAAGAAAACGGATCGAAAGTTATCAAAGTAACATAAGTTGAGTGACATCATGTCACCAAACTGGTTTATGGAATAAGTACTAAATCAAGTTGGAATAAAGGAGTGGCTGTATACTCCCGTTTTTACGTTTTTATGTTACGTTTTGAAAATAAAGTCATATGTATAAATCCATAATGAATTACATTTGATGTACGGAAAATATTAATATTAAGTTAATGTGATGGATTGAAATTATGTTCAAATTATATAGTGTACAACATAAGTTTGTATAATAAATATAAATAAAAAATATATATATAATTTCTAAAAAACGGAGAAGTACGCCGCACTTCGGGGAAGTGCGCCGCACTTTAGAGCGTTTTTTATGAATAAAACTTACCAAACAAGATTTTAACTCATTATAAAAACACCCACCAACATAAAACCGCCGGGTTTCTCACCAAAAATCAAGAAAAGTTTTCAAATATCAATCCATCAACCTTTTAATCATGCCTAAGGTATGTTGATTTCATTCCTTAACTTGTTTGTTGTTAATTTATTTAATTTCTTGATCATTAGGGTTGTTTATAATTAGATTAAGGGAATCAAATCCATGTTAGTTATGAAAAAATTAAACCCTTGAATAACCCTTGAATTATGATATTTAGAAGTTACTTGTGAAAATGCATGTTAAAATATGATGAATCTGATATTACTATTCATATTATGAATTTATCTTTAAAAATAAATTATTGAAAAATCATAAAATCATAAATTATTTTCACCAGCCTAGAAAGTACGTCGATTTTGTCCCAAAACCGCCGCACTTTGCCCATTTTCCAGAAAGTACGCCGTACTTCAGGGAAGTGTGCCGCACATTTTACATCAGAGAGTAACAGAATGTTCCGAAAACCATCAAAAACTTTACCATTTATACCAAATCATTTCTAACATAACCATGCACTTTATTGTTGATTGTTTTTTATGTGTAGACTTCGGGAACACACGATGATGAGGCCGGATCATCAAGATCTAAACGCCCAAGACAACATGAAACCGTGGAAGAAGTATTGCTTCCACAAGTTCACCATGATTTTTTGCTATGGGAAGGTTGCAACAGAGAAGCAAAGTCTAGATACAACACTAGATTAGGCCAATTGCTTCCTAGACATATTTACTCACCGTGTGTGGTGAATTCGGATGTGCTAAACATGATGGGATGTGATGGAGAGATTGATGATATGTTGAGGATTAAGGTGCGTGAGGCTGAATCTAATGAGGAGATATTCACTTCTGTTGCATGGATTAGAGCCTTTAACATCAATGAGTAGATTTATGTGGAACTTTACCACGAGTTTTATTCAACTTATGAGTTTGATAAAGTCTATGCTAGTGATGAAATGCAAACTAAGAAGATCATCAAGTTTAGACTTGGTAGACGTCCTCACAATTTAACCTTATTAGAGTTTGCTCGTAGGTTGGGGCTGTATCAGGCAGTTGAGCTTGATGAGGACAGTTTTAACGTTTATTTTAAAGGAGGTTTACGTGGTGATGAGCATTTTAACGCTCAGGAGTATTGGTCGAGCATTAGTAGAGAGGAGAACCTTAGTTTGTCTAGGAGTCATGCTTCTACTATTAGATATCCAGTTTTGAGGGTGGTTCACAAGATGATAACCTATGGTTTGTGTCAAAGAACAAATGGGTATGACAAAATTCAGGAAAATGATTTGTGGCTCTTAAGTAAGTTTGATGCTAGACACCAAAACGGGTATGCAAATGTGGCTTAGTTGATTGCAAGGTGGATGAAGAGGAAATGAGCTGGTACTTAAAAGGAGAGTCAAATCTGTTGTGGACAGTTTATCACAAAGATTGATAGGAAGTCAAGGGTGTTGACCGATGATGTGATAAGGAGTTTGAGTGCTCTGATTTATTGTAGAGATTTAGATACGACTACACTTAGGGAGTTTATCGACTCTTAGGGTAGACTTATTCTTGAGGATCCACATCCAGGCGTGCCTAGAGTTTGTATTCCTAGACCCCCGAGAGCATCTATGCAGGATAGGTCGCATGGAGATACGCTAGGAGGCTATTGAGAGGATGGAGTACAGACAGTCATATCACTGGGACAGGTACCAGGGAGTGTTCGAGCACATGGCTGGGGTTTACAGTGTTCTACTGCAGGGAGCCTATAACCCACCTGGTTACGCTCAGCCACAGTATGATCAGTATTATCAGCAGTATCTACAGTATCAGCCACCGCAGCAGCAACATGATCAGGATGATGAGTAGTGTCGAGATGACACGAGTTGATTGTGTGACCGCATGTTTTGGGTCACATATGTTTCAAAAACAATTTCCTTTAAAACATTATTATTATTATTATTATTATTATTACTATTATTGTGGTATGTAAAATGCCTCTGTTGGCATTTAAAACAATATTATCATACTTTATATTATTAATCTATTAGGAATATTGCTACTATTTGTGTGTTATGCAATGTTTATATTTGTAACAGGAAAAGAAAAAGAAAAGGCGCGAGACGAATTGGCGCGAAGCAAAGATTCAGAGTATAAATCACAATTGAAAAGTATTATTTCACTTTTCTAGTTTATCTTTCTCTATAATATTTTCACATTGAGGACAATGCTCATATTAAGTATGGGGGGATAAACTGGAAAAGTTCTGAAAAGAAAAAAAAAGTTTTTTTTGTAAAAATAACATTTTATTGATCACATACAAGCAATCTGACTCGGGATTGATAATATTAGTAGCATATTTATACCACCCAGAAAATTGTAAGGATTAGAATTTAAGAATTTGGGTATCCATCTTCGATACCTAAGATGATTTTATCTTTAGCTTTCTCGAGTTAAGGTTTGAATGCAACTGCAAGTGTCTTATCCGTCGTTACGGTTGTGTATTTATAGTTTGTCACCTTTTCTGGAGCATTAGTATCGATTTAAATTATATGTGTGTGCCGGTGATTTGTTAATTCTAAAACTTGTGCTTGAAATCTTTATGAGACCGCAGTAGGAACACGTTCACGTGTTATAAACATTTTACTGATTAAGAGGTGATAAAAAATAAATATAAGTAACCAATAATTTTGTTCAAAAAGATTTTTAATTAAATTGTTTGAAATTTTATCCGTCTGAATTAAAGAGCTTGAATGTTGCTATTATATGCGAAGTAGTATGCTCATCTTAAGTATGAAGGGAAAGCAAGTTTCCCCCAAGTGAAGTATTATATTGTTGCTATCTAAAAAAGAGAAGAGAGAAAAAGAATAAGTAATGATTTTAAGGGATAGTTGGTTACATTACGGATAAGGTGGATTATGATTTAATTACAAACTTTTTTTCAACAAATACTAAATATTATCACTAAATAAATTACCTCTTTTGATGTTTATGTTTAGTGCTTACGCCATGTCGGTGAAGTTTAGTTTCCTGTACAAGCCTATGGTAATTTGAACATTTCATGAATGCGCATATGAGTGACTTTCGTTTACTATCTATTTTTACCAAATTGAGCGAGTGTGAAAAACAAACTTATCTATAAAAATTCGTGAGTTGCTTTGTTGCGTTATCCATGCTTGTGATCATTAATTTGTTTTGCTAAAACAAAATACTTTCGCTTTGATTGCTTGAGGGCAAGCAATAAGCTAAGTATGAGGGGATTTGATAACGCTCCAAATATACATAAATTATCCCTCGAAAATACATTAAATATATGTGTTAAACGCATGAAATATTGCAAAGTTTGGTTGTTTGTTGTGTAATAATTGTTTCAGGACAAAAAGTGACGAAAAGGACTAAACTTGCAAAGAAATCCAATTAAATACACTAACGGTCGTTATGAGAAGAATCAAGAAGAGAATCCAAGAAAGAATTAATGCACGAGGCTAAAGTGCGCCACACAATTCCTTTTGTGCGGCGTACTTTAAGACGAAGTAAATGCAATTTAATTAAACACCAAGTGCGACGCATAATTTTCCTTGTGCGGCACACTTCATCTGCAGTTACTCAATAATCATTAAGAAGACAATTATTAAGCAACCCTTGAGTTGCAATTTTTCCCAACTGATGACCCATGGATGTGTATAAATAGAGGACGAAATGTGCTTCTCAAATCATCCCATTCTTCATCTCTAATCATCTCTAACACACACAACTCATTTGCGATCAAGAATAGTGGTTAGGAAAGTGTTATAGGGGAATTATTTAAGAATCACCTTATTCTTCATCATATTCCAGGTTATAATTGAAGGAAGTTGTTGTTTAATCTCAGAAGGTTGTGTTAAGAAGTTGTTATAGTGGTTATAGTTGAGTTTCCAAGTTGTTATAATATCTGTTTGAAGGAAAGTTCTTGTAGCAGTGAACTATTTTGCTATTGAATTTGGTATAAACACGTTTCCCTACTTTTATATTATGAATACTGAATTTATCATGCTTGTTATGTGTTTTGAATCTATAAATATAGAGTAGTTTAACATGTTTGTTTGGGGATCATGAGGGAATTATGGATTAAACTTGGATAAACTAGGGAATTTTGGAAATTACCAATATGAACTTGATGTTTTTACACTTTTACTTATTAATCATCATTTGATCATCATACTAGTCCGGATATAGGTCGAAAGACTCCGTCTTTGTGCTTGATTTCCAAGTTGTTTGTCTATGACAACTAGATGTTAGCCTTGTGAGGATTGGCTAATAAAATGATCATTAACCAAGGGTAAAAGGGTTTAACACTTAACCTCATGTCTAACGAACTTGGTTAAGAAAGTCCATGTTCTTATTTTCCAAACTTGAATCAAACTTAAAGCATTTTTGTAATCAAAAGTAAAGGCCGAAAGGATTTTCGATTATAATAAATAGACAATCATTTTAGTAAACTGCCCGTTTCTTTAATCGATTATACTTTAATTCTTGAATCCATTATCTATCTGAGTTTATCCATATTTGTTCTCGCCCCCTAAACAAACATCATTTTATATCTTGAATTACCTTGAAATCTTTAGATCGTGACAGTCTATAAGGTTTACCCTTTTCGTAATATAATCGACCCTTTCTAAGAATATCCAATCCCGTGGAACGACCTGGTCTTACCTTAAAACCTATACTATAAACGGGGGTTTATACTTTACCCGTGTGTTAGTTGGAAATTGGATAAAACTAGTATTATAAATTTAAAGCTTTCATAACACATCAAAGTTTTTGGCGCTGTTGCCAGAGATTGATTTCATTCTTGAATTAGTCATTTTTATATTACAAACCAAAAAATTTCAAAATCGCCGTACAGTTTTCTTGCAAACTGACCAAATTTTCACAGAAAGTGCGCCGCACATAACCATTGTGCGCTGGTTTTTTCTGCAAATTACATAAGTACGCCATACTTATACCAAGTACGCCGCACTTCCTGCCCCTTTCACAAACAGAATCAGTTTTTAAAAGAAGGAGAACACCAAAACACCAAACCCCAAAACCCATAAACTGTAATTTGACCATTTTTGAGATGTGGAATTTATTCTTTGTGGTCATAATTGTCAAAATCTTGTATTATAGCATATTGTGCATTAAAATGAAAAAAATCAAAAAAAAAACTATTTTATGCCTTGTTTATTTAAACTTCTGAGTACTTACATGTATTTCTTGTTTGGTAGTTATTGCTTATTTGACTTAGATTACATGCAAAATAAAAATAAAAATAAAAATTTCAAAAAATAAAATTTTTTTTATATGATGATAAATATGCTTAAGAACCTGATAATTGCTATGTTTAATAGATACTTAGGAAATGATAAAAATAAGAAACGTAAAAATACAAAAATTAAAAACTTTAAACATTTTAAAACTCAAAAAGTATGCCACACTTTTTATAAAGTGCGCCGCACTTTTCTGTTTAAAAACAAACAGAATGCTTGTTTCTTTGTCTTTGAACGAAAATTGTTTAAATCGGAAAATGCTATCTGTCTATTGATAATATGTAAATGTAAAAAGCT